>MPUH01000499.1:0-50205 GCA_001970955.1 Stentor coeruleus
GATGGGGGGAATTCTTTTATCGATGGGGGGAATTCTTTTATCTGGAGTAACAGTTCTGGGTCTTTTTTTACTAAGCTGATTGGGTCTTTGGAATCGTTCATTGGAGTAAATTCTGCTGCTTGGATGTTTAGGGTGATTTTGTTAAATGGGATGAACTCTTTGGCTTCAACGCTTAACTCGGCATATGATGGGGTTTTTTTGTGTTCACTTAGGTAAACAGCCTTTGTATGCTCTACAGCATTAAATGGCTTGGGTTCACCAGGTGGAATCACAGTATTTCCTATCATATTTTATATTAGTCACTAGCAGTTCACATATTATCATTATACTATTTTGTAATGACATAAAGCGCTTAGGGTAGATTATAAAAGGTATTTTGTATAAAGGAAGGTGTTGGAAAGTTAAGAGATTATTAGAAGAAAAATTTAGGAAAATAGGTTTATAAGATTGCTTTGATAGGAAATTTTTGGGTTTTAAGATGTGGTAAATTATTTTAGGTTTATGGGAGGTTAAGGAATGGAGGATTTTATTTGAGAAGATGCTATGAAATTTTCTTGAAATTTTCATAGGTTTAAGAATTTAAGGGTTGGTAAAAAAATATGATGTTTGTTGGGGAAGTGATGATGGTGCATGAGGATTGAAGGATGTTTAAATGGATTTAATGTGTTGGGTTTAATGTGATATTGTTTTACTAGAGGTGTAATAAAATCACCTTAAAAACTTGCCCTAAAAATCATAATTTTATACAATCAAAAGTCTATAAAAAATTTATAATTTTTCCAAGGATCCAATAAAACTTCCACTATCAACCCGACTACCACAATAATATATTTCCTACTTAAAAATTTTTACTATTCAACACTCCCTTATCTTAAAAAATATAAAATTTTCCCTAATATCATTATCACTTTTATCATACTCAACACATCCAATCTTAAAAACCTTATCAATAATCCCACCTTTAACTCAAACAAATTTTATTTACCTATTTTCCTCATAACTTCTAATTTTTCCTTATCATCCCATATCTTATCTTACATAATAAATCCTCATATCCCTTCATATCCTCTCTTAACCATCTCAATCTATTCTTCCCATCTTAAAAACTCACCACTCACCATAATTCACTATTTTTTCCAATATAATAAATGAAAGCATTTCTTGCTATTTGCATTCTATCTCTAGCCTACTCCCAAATAGTAGCAACTGATTCGAATCTAGACGAGATTCTCTCAACAAACCCTTATGTTATGGTTGAGTTCTACGCCCCATGGTGTGGTCACTGCAAAAGACTTCAGCCTGAGTATGAAAAAGCAGCTCAGATTGTTGGTGATCGTGCAGTTCTCTCTAAACTTGATGCAACAGCAGAAAAGAAGTCTGGGTCAAAATATGAGATTCAAGGATACCCAACTGTTCTTTGGTTTGAGTATGGGAAAATGAAAGAAGAATATGAAGGAGGAAGATCTGCTGAAGAAATCTCATCATGGGTTCTTTCAAGAGTACCTTTATCAAGAGATCTCTAATAGTTAAAATCAAAAAATCAATTACTTATTTCCATTTTTTTTGGACTTTGTGACTGAGAAGTCTCATTAAGCTTATCATCAAAGACTTTTTGCGTAAAATTACTCATTAAAGCCATGGATTCAGAAACTTTTTGCATTAATCCTGATTCAATAGCTTCAAGTTCTCGACGTTTTGATAAGGATTTCTCAAACATCTCTTTTTCTTGTTGTATTTTCTGCTCGTATTCTTGTTTAAGTTGGGATCTGTAATTAAGTTGGCTTTTACTACGGTTTTTCTTTTTGAACTCCATTTGGAATTTCATATATTGAACTTTTTCTACACGCTTTTTCTCTATGAGCTCTTTGAATTCGTGTAGTGCTTGATGGCCTAACGAACCGTTTTTACGAATTTCAACTACTGCTTGGCGCTTATGGCTGTATAAGTTTTCTTGATGAGTGGCTATGTTTTTTTTCCGCTGTTCACGTTCGATAAAGTTTTTTATTCTCTGCTCCTCTTCTTGTTGCTTTTTGATATTACGAATATGCTCTCTATATTGCATTTCTTCAAGTTTCCGCTGATGAGTTTGCATCATTACATCAGCACGTTTTTGAGCTAATTCTGCTAAACGTTTTGTGTGCTGATCTTCTTTAAGAAGCTTGGCTATACGATTGTTGAGAATATCGTTATATTTTTCTGCATTCTTACGTTCTAAGGTTACAAGGTATTTTTCTATCCCGTGGGGTTCGATTGTACGTTTGTTGAATGGGCTTGTAGAGTTCCAAGTAGCATGGCTGTAGTCTGAATGTGTTTCTTGCTCCATTTCTATTAGATTATGCTTTTAATTTCTTGCAGCCTGTTATAATGGTATTTTTTTTAGGTTGGTTTATTGTATATTTATGTAAAAGTGAATATAATTTATAATACAGGATAAGTAAGAGTTTATCGCATACGTAAACGTACCCTCGGTTTGTTATCTTTACGGAAATCAGCTTTAATATAAAATAAATTTTTAAATTATTATAAGACATAATATTTTGTTCATTTTAATTTAGTTACTATTCACCTTTATTTCATAGCAAAAGATAACTAATTATTTAATAAAAAATTGACCTTACTTACAAAATGCATGCTATAGTAATTTTATAATATTATTTTGTTTTCAAATCATACACTAATAGCATCATCATAAAATGCATTAATAATCTCACTATCTTCCAACTTTCTAAATATCCTATAATAAAAAATTCTTAAAACCTTCATTTAATCCCTTACTCAATTTATATCCTAATCACTACGTAAAAAATCTATTAAACATTATCTTCTTTATTACAAATTAGAACTCTTGAAATCATCAATCTTAAAAATATTTCCAAACTTTTCTTATAACCCTTCATAACCATTACAAATATTTAAAATATCAATAATCTAAAATTCCATCCACAACCTAACATAAATCTAAAAACTTTTAATCCCAAAAACTATATCCTGATGTNATCCACAACCTAACATAAATCTAAAAACTTTTAATCCCAAAAACTATATCCTGATGTGTTCAGCAAAAAATCAAGTGAAATATATTATGGAATTAAAATATGTTAGTCCTGCGATAGAAAGAAATTTCAGAAAAAGAAACCTAGTAAACTCTCCTTCAACATCCCTAAACTCAGAGAACTCTTCCTCAAAACTCCATAGTTCCTCACACACCCCAGTTAATATGTACAAAACCCCAATCCCAGGATCTTTTCTTTCAAAACTTGATAAAGACATAGTCAAAGCATGTAAAACCAACAGCAACGAGATTAAAAATATTCAAGAAAAAGTCGAAATGTTTTTAACTGAAGTCGACGAGAGAATCGATTTCATAAAAGTTCACCCGACAAGTACTAAACCCCCAACAGACTATATTCCAGTTAAACCTTTAAGTACTACACCAAGAAAAATACCACAACCCTCACCAACAAAACTGAAAATACTAAAAAGAAACAAAAAAAGCTCAGAAGCCAGACACTCAATAGAAGCCTTAATGAAAACCCAAGAAGGTTTTAATAATAAAAAATCAAAAGATGAACTTTTATTTGGGCTACAAAAAAGTTTAGTAAATATAAGAACTCCTTGTATTGAAGACTTATATTCAAAAATATTAAAAAATGAACATTCATTCGAAACATATAAAAATCTAAGACATAATACTGAAATAGACCCTTTTAAAATTTTTAACCAGGTCTGCTCAAATGAAAAAATCCCCCCGGTACCAATATTAAGTAAGATTCAAGATGATTCACTTATATTAAACAGATATAGGATAAGTGACCCTATGTGTTCAGCTTTAAGCGATGCTTTATCTTTTTTACCTAATCTTATAAAAATACATTTAGATGAAAATTCTATAACAGATTTTGGGGGAATGACACTACTTAAAGGTTTAATACTCCAAAAACATATAAAGTCTTTTTATTATACACACAATGAAATAGGAGCTAATTTTTCTAAGGTTTTTAAAGAATTTATAGCAACTTGTCCTTTAACTGAGCTTAATTTGCGTGGGTGTAAAGTTATGGGAAATCATTTATTTGACTTAGTAAAATGTTTACATATATGTAAAACTATGAAAAAGTTGTATTTAAGTGAAATTGGGTTTCCAAATAATTGTGTTGAAAGGCTTAGTAGGTATGTTAAAAGGTCTGGGATTAATGAACTTGATTTATCTTGGAATCAGATTTCTCAAGAAGCCTCTTTGAAGTTCTTTAAGTATATGAAATTCAATAAACACTTAACTATGTTGGACTATAGTTGGAATAATCTTGGATCTGAAGAAGGTGATGTTTGTATAATCTTAAACAACATGCTCATGCAACATCCATCTCTTATGCATATCAATTTAAGTTACACACAAATCAATGAAAACAATTTCTTAAGTCTAACTCCTGGCTTGCAAACTAGTAAAACTTTAATATGTGTGCATTTTACTGGAAACAACATATCTCAAAGAAAAATCAACGCAATGATGATCAATTTAATCGCCTCATATAAACAAGTTTTTATATCAGATTCAGCTAACAAAGTCTATCACCCAGCTCAAGCTATTTCAATACAGACCAAATCTGTAACTTCAACTTTGCATAATATTAAATTCCGTGATCGGACTGGAAAATGCATATCATCACATAGAGATGCTTTAGCAAATATTGGAAATTCAAGTAGTTATAATGATCGACTTAATGGAAAAGAAATTAAAGAAGTCATTTTTTCAAAGTATCTTGGAGAGACTACAATCAAAGATCTTAAAAATTGGGCAGTATCAGAACATTGTTGGGTATGTGAGCGTTGGGTACCATTTACATTGAAAATCAGTACTTTAATGCTTGAAAATATATGCAGTGTTGGTGAGTATAAATGGAATATGCAAACATTAGTTCCTGTTAAACTAAAATGTTCTTATAATTTATGGGAAGATATTCCTCTTGAAGAATATGATTCTAATGTATATGAGTATGTCAGTATTTTACCACCTGGGCGTCATAGGTTTTGGGTTATAATAAATAATTCAGATGTTTGTGTGACAAAACAGTTTTCACGTCGCAAATGGGATGGGTATATAGTAAACGAAATCACTGTTCCTATTAGAAACTACGACCTAGAACCTATAGAAAAAATTAAAGAAACTCCATTAGCTTTTGATAAAAACAAATCTGTATTTAAGAATTTTGTAGAAGATACTGAACAAACAAGGAAGATTATGTTTGAAAATGATAAAAAGCATTTGAAACTTAATAGGATTATAAAAGATGAAGCTATTTTGATGAGTGTTTATGAAGTTTTGCTATCGAATTATGCTGTGATTAAAGAAATATTCGATGCAACATCAGCTAGAAGTAATTATCCTAATATTGGCTGGTTAGATTTTAGTAGTTTTTGTGAACAGTGTCAGTTGCTTGATAATAAATTTTTAAACCGTTCAGCTATTGATAGATGTTTTATTGCTGTTAATGTTGATTTAGATGATCTTGATGATAACCCGCAGCAAGAGCTTTGTAGGTATGAGTTTTTTGAAATTATAGTTAGAATGGCTATGTTTAAATATCAGGATTTACCTTTAAACCCTGGAGAGATGACTCAAAAACTTATAGATGATCATATAGTTAAATATTCAGATCCTTCGCTTGCTATAAAATTCCGTAGGGAAAAACTTTATTGTAATGATGTTAATGATTTACTTGAAGCTAATCTTATAAACTGTCAATCACTTTTTACTAAAAATAGGGAAAGACTTGGCAGATGGATTTCTTTAGAGGGGTATAAAAGAATGGTTGCGAAGGTAGGTTTTAAATTAAAAGAAGAAGATATTATCAAAGCATATGCTTTTTCTAAAATGAGCATCTTAGATGAAATGGCAAGTGCAGACTCATATGATCGATTGGTATTTGTTGAGTTCCTTGAAAGCCTTGGAAGACTTAGTAACGCCCTTTACGGCAACTTGGAAATAAGCTTAACAGAAATGATGGATAAAACCTTAGAAGCATTATTCATAAAATACGGTCTTAAAAAGCGCGCGCCTGAGGTAGCGAAAGAAGAAAATTCAGATGATCTAGATAATTAAATATTATAAAAATGCGAAGTGGTATGANAAAGAAGAAAATTCAGATGATCTAGATAATTAAATATTATAAAAATGCGAAGTGGTATGAAAAATGAAGAACTTACAAAGAACAGCGTAAGAAGCAACAGCAACTCAGCTGATTTCTATTTTTCTGTAGGTGTAAAGATCTCAAGAAGCAAGCTTAAAAAATTCATTCCTTTTCTATCAGGAGTCAGTTCAGATGAAGCTATCACGACTCCAAGATTCGAACCCCTTTCAATACGAGGAGTTGAATTTGCTACTATGCCAAAAAGACCAACTTTAAAGCCCCAAACAACGATTTTACCTAAAATTGAAGACCCATATAATCCAAAACTCTTACCGAACCATAAACCCTTTAAAGAAAAACCTCAGCAAAAAAAAGCTCCTTCTAAGAAAAATTTTGCTATGAAAAAAGAAACTATTGTTGTTATTGATAAAGTGTCCCCAAGACAAGTTTCTCCACCAAAAAACAAAATTATAACTAAAGTTAGTTATAAAGAAGCGGCTAGGTTGCCTGAATGGGCTATGATAGCTAAGCCTGAGTTAGAAAAAATATGGAGGAACTTGATTTGCTGTTCAAATGGAGTCAAGCCGGTTATACAAGGAAATTGCTCGTTTAAGTACTATGTGGGTAAAGGGAATAATTCAGCGTTGATAAAAAGGCTTATGGGTGCAAGAGCCTGGTGGACAAGTACTGAGAATATTAATGAAGCAAATTTCGCATGGACTCAATGGAAAGATAAAAACTACATACAAACTTTACCAAACGGGAAAACTATAGAGCATAGCATTGACACTTATTACACTCCACAAATCAATTATCAAGTCCCAGTACGGATAAACAACATATATCGTCAGGTTGATCTAAACGATTTAGGTCTTTTCAAAATCAAAGGTTCCCCTTCCTATACAGCAGCTAACTGTTGTGAGTTTTTCTCATTAGTATCCAAAGTTTATAATAAACTAGAGTTCAATCAGCATTTGGCTAATAAAAAAGGACTTTTTATGTCCCTTAAAACCTATCACGATGCTTGTGGGAAAAACATTTTCGACTGTCACCCTATAACATATCATATAACTAATGGTGAAGACGATCCTGAGTTTATAAAATTCATTGAAGCTTATAACAAACAAGAAAAGTCAAAGAAAAAGAAAAAGTCTAGGAATGTTTGGATTATAAAACCAGGAGAAAATAGTAATCGTGGTCATGGAATACAAGTATGTAAGAATTTAAATGATATTAAAGCTGCTATTAAAGAAAACATTGATATAAGGACTAATCAACCAAGAACTTATATATTACAGAAGTATATTGAAAAACCATTTCTTGTACAGAATAGGAAATTTGATATAAGATGTTATGCTTTAATTACTTGTATAAATGGACTTATGCAAGCTTATTTTTATACAGATGGGTATATTCGTACCAGTTGTGTTGAATATAATATTAATGATACTAATAATAATTTTATTCATCTGACTAATGATGCTGTACAAAAACATTCAGATGATTATGGGAAATATGAAGACAATAATAAAATGTCGTATAAGGATTTTCAAAGATATTTAGATTATGAAATTACGGATAAAAGCATTAATTTTTATACAAGTATACTTCCTAAGATTAAAGCTATTGTAAAAGATACAATCCATGCGGTTTATCCTAAAATTGATGTGAATAGAAAGCTTAATTGTATGGAAATTTTTGGATATGATTTTATGTTAGATAGTAAGCTTAAGCCATGGATAATTGAAGTGAATACAAATCCATGTTTAGAGCTTTCTTCTAGTTATCTTAGTTATTTGATTCCAACGATGCTTGATAATGCTTTTCGTATAGTCCTTGATACAATTTTTCCATCTCCAGTTTTTAATAGAAATCATGATCCTATCCCAGAGAATAGATTTGATCTCATATTTCACCAACTCATTGACGGAGCTAAAGTTATGGAAAGTTTATCTCAGACGGTAAATGAAGAGATCGAACTTTCTGATACCGAAGAAACTTTTTCTGATAAAGAAAACCCTTAGTTATTTTAATAGGTGATAATATAATCATGTTTACTTGCATAAGCCTATATCCCAAATAATCTTATCATGCATTTTTAGTATTAAAAAATTGCTTATCATCATATAAAATCCTATATTTTTCTTCACAACCAACATAAAATTCTATCATCTCCAAAAAAGCTACATTAAAAGCATCACCCTCATTTTTACAAATTCTTAACACCTACCGTTTTACTTTAAAATTTCATTTAAATTTCCAATTACATTAAACCTTAAAGTTTTTTAACGTATACTTAATTAATATAATTTCATCATAACTCCACCAGCATAATAAAATTATAATGAGTTGTGTTTTAGATAGCCCATCTTTGCCTATATCAGGTGAAGCTAATCACCAAATAGGTGATTGTTACTGTTATATGTGTACCTGTGGCAACCACAAGTGTCCTTCTAACAATGGTTATAAAAAAAGCACTCCAAATATTTACCATACAGCTTATTGTACTGCTTATCTAAAAAAAATCTCTTCAACCTCATCACCGTTTATACGTGAGGGTCAATTATTACACAGTAAGCAGAAAATGGACATGACAACTAATCATAGAACTGATTTCAAACCAACTGATGATCTCTCTAAACTTCCAGAAACAAATCGTCCAAAATCAACAAGTCCGTTTAAGTTTACTTCAACTTCTACTTATCAATCTAGTTTTCCTGATTGGAAAGACTATAGTCCTAAGATTAATAAAGCTCCATGTAAATCTTCAAGATACTCATTAAAGTTCACAGGTGTTTCTTCTTATGAGAAAGATTTTACTGCTTATAAAGGGGTTAGATATGCGGTTAAATTGTCTAATAAAAGTCCTAGTATTGTTTCAGGGCAAGAATGGGAAACTGGGAAAACTACTCATCAGTCTAGTTATAAACCTTATAAAGTAAAGCCATTTAAAAAATATAGGCATGAGTCTCATGATGTGAAAATTATTGATAATTGTATGAAAAATATTTCTACTTATCAACAGTTTTATTTACCACATGTATCACCTACTAGGTTTGTAACAAAGAGACAATTAGATAAAGTTAAGTAGGAAATATTATTTGATAGGATTAGAATAAAGATTAGATAATAGGGTTATAAGTATTGGAAGAGAGATGGAGAAGAGAGATAGTGAAGGTTTTAGTTTATGATTGGCAAGATTTTTTTTTATGGTTTTTAGTTGCTAAGTAGGAAGATATTTACACTTGTGTATAGCAATTATCAAAATGCATTAACTATATACACTAAGTTTCAAAATGCATTAACTATATACACTAAGTTACTATCTTATGCATTCTAATTACAAACTCCTAACATTCTGGCGCATTTTTTAAAATTCACTATTTCCAAGCTATGCTTTTATAGTATTTATTTGCATATTTTAAAAATAAAATTTCCACATAACTAAAATGAAGATTCTCTTTGTAGTTATTTTAATATATTTCATATAAATTCCTATGAAAAGCCCAAACATAAATACTTTTTTCTTTATATTGTGAAAATGGAAAAATGTGAAGACTGCGAAGAAGAAGCAACCTATATCTGTGTCTGTTTAGAAAATCACTTATGCGAAGAGTGTCTTATCGACCATATAACATCTGATAAAACTCTAAAACACCGAACAGTCTCATTATCCCATCCCCTTCTTTCCTTTCTCCTAGAATCCGGTGAAGGTGCAGAAGACCAAATAGATGAAACTCAATCAACACAAGCCCAAATCAAAGCTTTAGAAGACTTCAGAGAAAAATGCATAGAACTTATCGACTCAAAAATCCAATTATTACAAGAAGAAATCGAAGTTCTCAACGTCCCAATGCATAAAAGCATCCCATCTTTACCTTTAAATTCCTTTACCCCAATCCCCCGCAACTCAAATTTTGGCTTAAGTTCATATTCTTATCGTGGGGATTTTTCAACAAGAGACCCAAGACAAAGTAAAACTTTTCAAAACAGTGAATCTTTCTATTCCCCTGGATCTATTTATAGAGCATCTACTATAAAAACTAAAGGGATTGAAGAGTTTTATTATAAAGTTATAGTTTGTGGGGGGAATAAAGTTGGTAAAAGCTGTGTAATTGAGAGTTTTAGACGATTACATGGTGGAGATGGGGAGAATAGTTCATTGGTTTGTAAAGGGATAAATTTTGATAATTTGAAAGTCAATATGGAAATATTTGAAAGCAGAGATGCGGATGGGTGTCAAAGTGCACTTGCTGCTTTAGTTGTTTTTGATCTTACTAGGAAGAGTAGTTATGAAGAAGCTCAAGGGTTGGTTGAGTTTTTAGAGAAAAATGCTCGTGTTGTTGGAGTGGTTATACTTGTTGGAACACGGCTGGATTTAGTGGTTTCTAATCATAATAAACGATTTTCGTCATTTAGTTCAATACAAAACTATGCTATTAGCAGAGGGGTTTTATATGAGGAAATATCTGCTGTTAATGGGAAACATGTTGAGGATATATTTATGAGACTGCTAAGGGAACTGTGTAAGAAAAGTAATATAAAAAATGTTTAATTTTAATGATGGGAAATATTAGAATATGATTTTTACTTTGAGGTAAATTTTTTACTTGATTCAGTTATGATAAAAGGCAGATAGAGAATTTGTGTTTGATTGAGTACGATTTAGAATTTAAATTAGAGAAATTTTTATATAATTTTTAAGGTTTTTTGATAATTTATTGTAAATAAGATAATATGTTGATGATGGTTTAAGTGTGTGGGAAACCATTAATTATGAATTAATTCATATCATAATATAAGCAAAAGATATTAACACCCATGCTTGAAAACCGCATTTCCACATTTCCATATTTACATAAAATTCTAGCAATAATAAAAAAGCTTCTAAAAATCCACAACAAAAGCCATCCAAAAATCCTCCTCGTTCCACATACAAAAATCCCTTACCCCTAAAACCTTACAAATCCTTATCAAAAAACACAAAAAGCCTATAAAATCTTATCTTAACTAAATATCCAAAAGAATCTTCGCAGGCTCTTCAACCATGCTCTTAATAGCTTTCATGAAAAGAACTGCATCTTTTCCATCAAGCAATCTATGATCATAAGTCAAAGCCAAATACATAATCGGCCTTGCAACAATCTTATCCTCCCTAACAACCGGTCTGTTTTCAATAGAATGCATACCAAGTATCGCTGATTGTGGTGGGTTTAATATAGGAGTACCCATCATTGATCCATAAACCCCACCATTAGACACAGTGAAATTCCCCCCAACCATATCTTCAATAGGTAATTTCCCTTCTTTAGCTAATCCAGAAAACCTAATAATTTCTTTTTCAATATCAGCAAAAGATTTGTTTTCACAGTTTCTAATAACAGGGACAACTAAACCTGTAGGTGTAGCTACTGCAACTGATATATCAATATAGTTTCTATAAACAATCTCATCACCTATAATCACAGCATTTGCTAATGGGTATTGTAATAAAGCATGTGTTGAGGCTTTGATGAAAAATGACATAAAACCAAGTTTAACTTTATGTTTTTTCAAGAAATCATCTTTGTATGCGTTTCTTAATTCAATTGCTCTGGACATGTCACATTCTTGGAAAGTTGTTAACATAGCATATGTGCTTTGAGCACCTTTTAGTCTTTCGGCTATAGTTTTACGCATTCTAGTCATTTTTTCTCGACGATCTTCTCTTTTACCTACAGCAACTTTCACTTGAGGAGCGTCTGGGATTTTGGCTTTGGGCTCAGGGAGTTTTACTTCTTTTTTAGGCTCTTCTTTATTGACCTCAACTTTTACTTGCTCTCTTGTTGGTTCTTTTACTGCTTCTTGGATTGAAGCTTTTGGTGCTTCGACTTTAGCAGCGGGTTTTGACTCAGATTTAGCTTTTGATGCACCTACTTTGTCTGTATCAATCACAAATAGGTCAGCACCAACTGGAATATTATCCCCAATGTTCACTAAAAACTTAACTAGTTCTCCAGACACAGGCGAACGTATTTCTTGATTAGTTTTAGCTGTCTCCATAACAACCACAACTTCATCCACATCAACATGATCTCCAACATTTTTAGTCCATGCCTGAACACCTCCTTCACTTATAGATTCGACTGAAGCTGGGAATTTTATAGTATGAGTTGCAAAATTCCTGAAGAATAAGCTTGGAACTAGTACCGATGAGGTCCTAGAGGAAAAAGATGTGATCCTCAAAAGACTACGAAACATTTATATATTAACCATTTAAGTTTACTCTTATATAATTTTATGAGAACTTTAAGATTTAAAGTATTTTATAAAATCTAATTTTTTTCTACTAAGATTATGAGAGGGTTTACTTTTTGTAGGTCGAATAAAAAATTTTGAAAAATGTTTTTGAAATTTAATCATTTGTTTAATAATATTCAAATTGATTTGTGAAGATAGGAATGTTGAAAAATAAGCTGAAGAAAGGTGTGAAAGTTTTCCTATAATTTTTTGAAAGTTGTATTTTCCCTTTTATTTTTATAAACTTTAATAGCTGTGTTTATTAGCAAAGATAAAAAGTGATTAAATTTAAGTATAAGTTTGAAAAATCAGATATGAGAAATATATTCACATTAGTTTTGTTTATTATTTTTACTAATCATTCATATATATTTGTTCTTAAAAAACATTTTTAGTATCCAAATTCTTATCCCATTATACATTCATTATTTATTATCTTAAGCATCAAAGTCTTCCTCATATCTCTCACTCTCTGAATCATCCTATATATAAAATACACTTTCAAAATCATCTTCATATGCCTCATTAGCATAAGATGCACTTAAATTCCCTATTTTCAAAGAGACTGAAGTTTCAAAGCCTAAAGTATAATCAATTCCACTCATAAGACCAAATTCCTGCTCATCTCTAAATTCATCAATGAAAGAACTAGCATTTTTACTATCATAAGAAGGGATGAATCCTGTATTTTCTTGTAATTCTAATGCTGTTGGTCTCCGTGCAGGATTTTTCAAGAGCATTTTATCAATAATCATACTAAGCTTAGCTGAATATATTTTCGGTATAGGAATAGGTTCTGATTCTATTATCTGCATAGCCAAAGCTACAAGGCTATTTGCAGTAAATGCTCTCTCAAAAGAAGCCATCTCATACAAAACACAACCAAGTGCCCAAATATCGCTTTTATTTGTATATGGCATGTTATTACAAACTTCTGGGCTCATATATAAAGGAGTACCAATCTGGGTGACTGCAACATCATTTGTATGATCAAGGGCTTTAGATACACCAAAATCCCCAAGTTTTAATTTCCCATCAGCTGTCATAAAAACATTAGATGGCTTAATATCTCTGTGTATAATTTTTAAAGAATGAATATGTGATAATGCAGATGATAATTGTCCAAGCCATTCAAGTAGTGCAACTTCAGGAAATGGTGTTGAAATACTTTTATGATAAGAAACTAGCTGGGCTAAATCACCACCTGCACAGTATTCCATGATAATAATGATATATGTATCTGTTGTAAAGGTTTCTATGTACTTTACTATATGCGGATGTGAAAATCTTTGCATTAAAATAACCTCTTGTTCAACTTTTTTGATATCCTCTGATGACATCCCTGTGATTTCAATTTTTTTCGATATGTATTGATTTTTGGTCAGGTTATCTTTTACTAAAAATGCATGGCCTGACTAGATTTTACCAAAACTACCTTTGCCTATAGTTCTCATTTCGGTATACTTAACTGAGTAGTTCATATTATTTTTTTTATTTTAGTTAGCAGATAAGCTCAGACTTTTTGGCTTTATCACAAGAATTTTGTGAGGTGAACTGATTTTTGGTTTATTTAGTTTGTTAATAATTGGATAGTTTTTGTTTTATTAGAATAGTATTTTGTGTAATGTAAAATTTTTGATATTTTTGTTGGGTTTAATGAAAATTGGTAGGAAGATAGTTTTAATGTTGAATATTGGCTAAAAATAAATATTTTGATAATTTTGTTTATCGGTAATTATTTTACATGTGGATTTTATAATCATTAAGGTTTTATTCAAACTGAACTTTATATTCCTATTTAATAAGCATAACAAAGTATCAAAGTGTAATATGGTAATTGTTGGCATCACAGGTANTTGTTTTTACCAAATAAATCATCTAAATTTTCCTATTTAATAAGCATAACAAAGTATCAAAGTGTAATATGGTAATTGTTGGCATCACAGGTACATTGAGTTCAGGAAAGGAGATCGCGGCAAAATACTTACAATTGAACCAAGGTTTTAATGTAATCAACTTAGAAAGTCCATCATGGGAAGAAACCAATCCTAGTAACCCATAACCAGGAAGTAATTACGAAAGTGAAGAATCTTGTCGTATAGCCATAGCAACCCAAGCCCTAAAAACTATAATGAAAGATTTAACCCAACATTACCTAGTCTACCCTTTAACTTTGCCTGAAGAGCTAATGGTTTTCCGCAAACGTTCTTATTTCATATGTTTAGGTATTGATTCTCCACTAACAATGCGTTATGCAAATTACTGCAAAAAACACGGTAAGCCAAAAAATCTCTTACAAGGATTTATATACATAGACGACCATGTAATTTCGATATAGACTAAATATGGGCTTAATGGATACCCATGCCGAGTTATAGAAACATTATTATCAGCTGAAAGGATTATACAAAACAAAGGCAATGAAGAAGAGTTTTATTCTCAATTACGACTTTTAGACTTATTAAACCCAGAACACTCAAGACCAAGTTGGGATACTTATTTTATAAGATTAGCTGAAATGGCCGCAACAAGGTCAAGTTGTGTTTCTAGTAAACAAGGAGCTATTATTGCTAAAGATAAAAAAGTTATATCAACTGGGTATAATGGAACACCTGCAAAACTTACAAATTGCAATGAATATGGATGTAAATTTTGTAATAAAATTGATGACTCAGAATGCTTATGTATACATTCAGAAATTAACGCTTTGATTGAAGCTGGAAGAAATAGGACAACAGGTAGTGATTTATATACAACTCATATGCCATGTATATCTTGTTCTAAGAGTATATTGCAAAGTGATATAAAAAGAGTGATTTATAGTAGGCAAGAGAGTTTTAGGGAAGATACTTTTAATTTTTTAACTTCTGCGAATATACCGTTGATATTACAATTCCCAGCTATTGCTAGCAAGGTTATAAGTAATATTGAGAATTCTTAGAGAAGAGATTTTGGCATATGCTTAAGTTAAGTTATTAAATATGGAGTAAATAATATAGCATGAGTTATGACGAAAAAGTGGTTTGGGCTTTATTGTAAGAATTACTTTGATATGGTTTTTGGTTATAATTAAATAGGAAAAATGTATAATATGATTATTCTGGAGACATAATGAATATATTATTTACTAGTTTATAATGAAAGCTCTGAAGTTATTGTAATTTCTATCTAGTATTGACTTTTCTATCATTGCATTCTCAATAGCAGTGGTGATTTTCAGTGTGGTTAAGTGGAACTCACTTAAGTAATCTCTAATCAGTGCTGGCTATCCAACTACAGCTTGGGAATTCTCTTTTTTATTTATCCTAATCTCAGGCCGAATATTGCTTTGTTATACTTATAGGATGCGTTTAGGAATTGTTATTATATTTCGACTTTTCTACTTCCTTCTTACCAACATATGGGCAATTGTTGGGGTTATTTTCTATATAAAAGCTACAGAAAATAGTGTAAAAATCATTTAGACTCTTGATTCAGCTTATAAAGCTTTTATGATAGTTTCTATTATAATATGCTTTATCATATCATTTATACTTAGAAGAGGCTCTTTAAGGATTCCATATAGGCAGATACAAACATATGAAAGATTAGTTGAAAATCATTTCCCACAGAGGAACTTAAAAATTATCGATAGTTGGATTGTTAAATATCCAAATACAGAAAAAGAAATGTGTACAGTGTGTATTGAAGAATTTAAATTCAAACAGAAACTTGTTAAGCTTCCTAATTGTGGGCATTTTTTTCATAAAAAATGTATTAAGAGTTGGATGAAAGTTAAAACTGTTTGCCCTATATGTAAAAGTGATTATCTTGCATTACTTACTGGGTAATGATAATATAATAATTTTTTTAGTCTAATAATAAGAATTTAGGATTTTATTTGATAGAAAATTTGTTTGAGTTATGCTTTTGTTTTATTTAGGAGAATGTGGAAAGAATTATACTTGGATATTTGCTATTATTATATATTATTAGAGAATGTTTATAATATTTGTCAAGATAGATAAATTTAGGGTGTTTCATAATGAGTTTATATTATTTTTTATAGATTGAATATTTAAACTTTTTTAATTTAAAGTTATGTTTTTGGGGTAGGAGAATATAGCTAAAAAATGTTATCATTCAATAATAGTATTTGTTAGGGCTTTGGTAAAATCATTATGGTAATCATTTCGAGTTGTTTTTAACCCTAGCTTTTAATTATTATATGATACTTTAAAGTTAATAACTAAATAATATTAATTAACTGCTCTAATGTTTTGATTAAAAAAAAGCATACAAAATAAAAAGTAAGAAATCATATCAGAGCATAAATCCCTTTTCTTTATTTATTATTCTTAGCAGCATCCAATAAATCCATACATTATAACTAAACTACTAATAATATTTTAAACATAATTAAAGGTTGAATGGATATGCATGCTTATGTTTTTCAATATAATTTTCTTTATGAATTTGCTTAATCAAATCTTTTTTATAATCTTGCCAACTACAAAAAAGAGTATCCATAGTCTCAGGGTCAATATCAATAGGGCAGTCAACTTCTGAAGATTTCATAAGGATTGTCATAAGCTGCTCACGCATACTTTGAGTTAGAAATTGAAGGTGATATTTCGTCAATATAAAAAACTCAAATTCTGAACTTTGAACTACAACAGAAAATTTTGAAGGAGTTTCTTCAGTTTTATTCCCTGGAAAACCTTGTAATAATATCCTTCCTCCGAAAAAATCTCCTTTTTGGATTGTTGCATGAGGTAATCTATCTTTAATTAGGTAACCGTTTTCATGTACATGAGACAAATCATTTACCTTAACAAATTTTTTTATAGTTTTAATTGTCTCTAACGCAGCTGCCTGAAATTCTTTTGATTTCTTAAGCACTGGAGTTTCATCTTTTTCTATTTTATCTTTTCTTATCCTATTAGGTGGAGTAACAGAAAAATACATCGGCTTTGGTTTAGGTTTTTGAGTTCTAATTGGGGAGAAATTTCCAGTAAATCTATCTTTAACAGCATAACCTTCAGTATATAAAACTGCATATCCTTCAGAAATAATATACAAACCTCTAGGCATATGACCTTTATCTAATACAACATCATTAAGTTTCAAAATTTGCTTTTCAATATTTGAAGCTAATGGTATGAATAAACTCCTGTC
This sequence comes from Stentor coeruleus, assembly GCA_001970955.1. NCBI lineage: Eukaryota > Ciliophora > Heterotrichea > Heterotrichida > Stentoridae > Stentor > Stentor coeruleus. The sequence goes on from MPUH01000499.1 coordinate 17,565, forward strand.
AAAACCTTTAAAAAATGCTAACTGATAAAAAAAATTGGTTTTTTCATCGATTTCTTGTTTATTGCTTAATAAAACTATATCAGACATTTGCTTTTTCGGCATACTTAGCATGTAAGTTTTTTCACAAGCTATACAAGTTGCAGCTCGTTCATTTTTCGCATCTTTTGAGTTTATAGCGTTTAAAAGAGCTAGTTCCCCAAACTGTTTCCCATCGTACATGCAGTTTACAACAATATTTTTACTCCCGAATTCTATAGCTTCCTTTTCAACAGTTACAGCCCCTTTAAGAATGACATACATATTCTCACCCGCTTCCCCTTGTTTAAAAATAACCTCCCCAGGAAGATAACAAGCAATCTCCGCTATCTCATAAATTTCCCTTCTAATCTTCATATTAAACTTCCTAAAAAACATCAGTTTCCCCATAATCGGGTCAATTTTCTCATAATCCCTCTCATTCATTTCCTTACAAAACTCTACCTTAATCTCTTTCAACTCCTCCTGAGTCAAATACTTAGAATTCAAAGTTTCATTCTTAGGTATTTCCTTTTTAACCAAATACTTCATATCAGAATAAACCTTATCTCTCAATTTCCTAATTTTAATCCCAAGTGTTTTAGCAATTTCTTCATTAGGTTTCAAAAACTCATCATGAGCTTCAACATTAGTTTGAGCAAACCCTGGTATATTCAAAGCATTTTCATGTTCATGAGCTTTAGCGATTTCAAGGTTTTTTATAAACACAGATCTTGAAGGTAAAGGTGTTACAAATTCTGATATTTTTGAAATTTTTTGATATATGCTTTTACTTAATATAGTCTTTTGTTTTTCTAAACCATATGCTAAAATAAGTCTTTCAAGTTCTAAAAAAAGATTAGATGGATTTTCTAAAACGAGCTTAGCTGATTTTATACATAAAGCGGCTTCTTGAGATTTATCAAATTGTAAGTATGATAAAGCGATATTGTAATAACTATATTCAAGAGTTTTATTTATTCGTATTACTTCATGGAAACTATTTATGGCTCCGTTAAGATTACGGACCATTAGGTAGGTAACACCTAAGTTATTCCAAGCTTGCCAGTTTATACGTTCGAGATCGATAACTTTGATAAACATACGGATTGCGTAGCCAAATTTTTGATTTTCATAGAGTTCTAAAGCCTTTTCAAAACAGTAGATCGAGGATGCACTTTCTGATTGATGGGTTTTAGCGAAGTAGTAGTTGAATGTTGGGAAATTCATTTGGGAAAAGATTTTTAATGATTTTACATTAGGGGCTAGTGATGAACTGTTTGGTCGGCTTGTGTTTAAAGTTGTGTTGTTGGATTTTGATGTGGGGATTTCTTTAGTGGCTTGGGATTTTTTTCTTATGTTATATCTATGTTTCATTAATTTATATATAATATTATTGATTTTCCAAGGTGTTAGACATAGCATTTCTGTTTATTTTATCAACATAATTAATTCAATTTAATATTTGTAACCTTCACCCATAATCTTATAAAATACCAAACTTTACCTATAATAAACAATCAGAATTACCCATATAAAAACTAGCACCTTAAAAAAATACAAAAATAATAAACCTACACAATCCTTCATGAATTGGTTTATATAACCTAACTCAACATTTTCCTTAACTCCAACATAATCTTAAGTATTTATTATAATTACTTCTAACTTAAACATAATCATTCTCAGCAATAAACGTCCATCCATAAATCCTAGTCGATTCATTCAGAGAATTTTCTCCATACAATTTTTCCTTAGGTATTCTCATATTAGGCACAGGGTGTAAATTAGGTACAGGAGGTCTTAATTCTTTTCTATATACAGAATCCCAATTAACTCCTCTAAAAAAAACATGCTGCTTAATTTCTAAAGCATCTCTCATAGCCCCAAGTCTTTTACTTGGATCTCTTTGTAATAACTAAATATATTTTACATCTTTTATAAGCTCTTTACCTTCAACAGTTAAACTTGCTGGTATTTTTAGTTTACCTCTTTGAATATTATTAATCAATTCATCTTTATTTGATGAAAAATATGGAGGAATCCCAACAACCATTTCATAAAATAATACACCAAGTAAATACCAGTCTACAGCTTTACCATGACCATTTCTTTTTATCATTTCTGGAGCTAAATAGGCAACTGAACCACAAAAACTTTTTGCTCCACTGTTGTCGTATACTCCTTCTTTTGATAAACCGAAATCAGTTAGTAAAGCATGACCTTCTTTGTCTATGACGATATTATCAGGTTTTAAATCACGGAAGATTATGTCTCTACGGTGGAGTTCTTCTAAGGCAAGGAGAATTTCACATAAGTATATTTTGGCCCGCTGCTCAGTGAAACGCTTATCTTGAAGGAGGTGTGAAGCTAAGTCACCACCAGGGCAGTAGTCTAAGATTAAAAATAATTTGTCTGAGGTTTGAAATGCAAAGTTTAAAGAGACTATGAAAGGGTGTCTTATATAGCTGAGAACATTTCTCTCTGTCAATGCATACCTAACCAAATTATTCGCTATAATCTTATCTTTCCTCAGCACTTTCATTGCATATAATATCCCCGAATCCTGCTTACAAACCAAATAAACTTCCCCAAACGATCCTTTCCCCAGCTGTGAAATCCCAACAAAATCCTCATACAAAACTTTCCCCTTAGTTTTTTCCTCACCCATTTCACTAATCCTCACTTTTTTTGCCTCATTTTTAAGCCCTTCACTAATACTCGGTCCAGTCAACAAAATAGTTCTTTTCATATATTTCTGATACAAAACCTTTATAATCTCATCACCAACTTCTTCAGGTGTTTTCTCATCATTATTTTTAATCATAATATTTGTACCTCTAGATAAAAGCCATGAAACTATCTCAGTAAATCCAGCTTTACTTGCAATATGTAAAGGAGTATTTCCGTTTTTATCAATACTATTCAAATCCGCACCTGATCTTGCTAAAATCTGGGCAATTTTCAAGTGGCCTTCCATACAAGCTAAATGCAAAGGTGTTTGCATAAACTCATTTCTTATATTTATTTGTGGGGAATCAGCATAATCTAATATCGCTTCACAGATTTTCATATATCCTCTTTGTGCACATATATGAAGAGATGATTGATTATCATCTGATATGTAATTTATATCTAAAAGTAACTCGTTTATAGTAAATTTTTCTAACATATTTTTGCATTTATCGTAATTGTTGTCGAGTACTGCTGATAGAAATTTCTGAGTCATATCAGTGGAACTATGAAGGTTGGGAGCGTATGATAAAACTGGGATTTTTTGGATAAAATTAGACTCTGGACCTTCACTTATTGAGTCTGTTAATGAATCATGGAAATCGTTTATTAAAGATTCGTTGAAGGTTATTGATTCTGTTTTTAAAGAGTATTTAGTTTCTTCTTCATCTAAACTTTTCTTTGATACTGGCAAGGGGGATTCTGTAGTGACTTTGTATTTGAGCACTTTTTGCAAATATGATTCCATTTGTTATTGTATATTTTTTAAATATATGTTAAATGCTTGGAACGATTAGATGAGTTTATGGAAATATGAGATATTGAGGTTTTATTAGGAAAGGTAGGGTTGATTTTTAGAAAATGGGATTTGTGGAAGGTGGAGAAATGTGGAATATCGGGTGATGGGAAGTTGGGGATAAGGTTTATTAGGCAGTTTTAGTTTTGGAAGTGGGGATGGAGATGGTAGATTAGGGTTACCGGTTGTTTCAAAGTTTTTAGAAATTTGCAGGGGGAATTTTGAGGTTAGAGTTTTGACCTGGTTGTGGGTGATAAAGTGTGATTTAGGATTTAAAGGATTTTATGATGTCATGTGTGGTGGTTTTATAATTTTCTAACCATCTTTCCTTTAAGACAAATATTTTTTTCTAAAATTAATACTTCCTAACTAATTTGGGTATTTAGGGCTACCTTCTACAGTTATGAATCCCTTATTGACGCTTATTTGGAGGTTATCAACAAATCCTGACATTTCTGCAGGTAGGGTTATTCCTTTTCCAAAAACAGCTTCATTGATTTTCTTTCTGCCTAGCTTCAGTGATAAATTAAGCAAATCTTTAACCCCTTGCAAATTAGGTTCATTTTTCAATTCACTCGATACAAGAGTAATTTCATTAACAACAATTTCTTCAAATTCCCCTTTAACAACAAGTTCTTCCATAAAAACTTTAGCTTTACTTTTTACACAAGTACTAACAACAAGTACAGCATCAGTTTCTTCTTCTACAAGCATAGAGCAAGCAAGTTCTACATCTGAATAAACAATTTGACTATCTAAACTTATCAATGGATTCTTAGAAGTTTGACATGATATATCAATATTTTTTTTACCATACTGTTCATCAATACCTGGGAATATATTTTTAACATTATTTGTATTAAGGCCAATATCAAAACTTGATGTAGAAAAACTAAGCATTTTACTTATATGAAAAGTAAATAAAGCAGAATTTAAAGAATACTCAGAAACTGTAATTTGTAAAGCTTGTGAGGTTGTAAAAGATAAATCAACAGGATCAGGAATAGTAAACTCATATGTCATCCCTTTTAATTTTACTAACCCTTCAATAGCAATTTTCAAATGCTCAGTGTCGATTTCTGGAATCTCAGTCAGTTTAACACTTACAACCAACCCATCAGCAATTTCAATTTCAGTAAACCCATTAACCTTAGTCACATAGCCATTAATAACATTTTTTACAAGTGCTGATATCTGAATTTCAAGTGTATCTTTAAGTTTAGCATTAACAGCCTCTAAAACCCAATTAATCATCCCAGACCCTGAGTTATCAGCTAATATTGCTTTGAATTTCGATATTTTGAACTCGCATTTGGATACAATAATTTCAAGGTTTAAAGAATTTTTCATAGTCAACTCTATAGTAAACGTAGCTTTTTCTATTGATACAGTTGTTGAACCCTTTTGCACTAAGTTCCCCCGTGATATTTTCCAGTTAAAATTCCCTGTTGAAGTTACGTCTTGGAGAGTAAATATAATTTTTCGATCTGATGTGAAGGCAACTCCTGAGTTTTTGTGATCAACATTAAAAACTGGGATTGTTAAGTTGTAGACATCCAAATCAACTGTAAGACTTCCTTTACCTACTGATGGGAAATGCATATCATTAAAAGTCCCTTGTTGAATTTGTGCGGAGAATTGAGGTAAAAAATCTTCGAGAACGCTGTTGACTGCTTCAGGGGTCATACCAATTATCGCTCCCGTCTTTGCTCCTATACACACAGTTAGTATTAATGCTACCACAAATACTTTCATTTTTATATCAAACTATCCCTGATGGTCTTAACACAAATAAAAAATCGTTTTTTATATAAATTTTAATAACTTCCCCTAATATTATATCTGCTGATATTTAACCTAATTATTCTTTCTTGACCTTGACTTCTTTTTCTAAACCCAAATCTAATCTAAAGCTAATAATAAGTATCAATAACAAAGCAAACACATAAAAAGATAAAATCAGCGGCTTGATTATCAGATCATTGACCTGAGCTTCATAAACCACTTGAAAATGTTTCCTGTGGAAGTCCATAACATTTTTTTTCTCTAATACAAGAACTTGTTTTCCATTAAAATCAAGAAACGAACTTACTGTTGTAAAGTAGCTTTTATCAACATCAAATGGTAATATTGATTGAATATTCTTACTACCTTCAGGAAGTATAACTTTAACAATCATTTCTTCAGCAATGATTTCTTTAAAAGGAAACCCAAAAGTAATATTTAACGCAAAAGTGTTGTCTTTTTGTTTTAAAAAACCTTTGGTTGGAAGGTTGTACCCGATATTAAAAGTATCTTTCCAGCCTCCCATAATAGGAAAACGAGGTTCGATTTCTAAATGCACATAAGAACTATGTTGTCTAGCATGAGATGTTGATACATTACCAACTTCATCTCTATAATAAAGACCCCAAGCCATACGTGGTAATATAGCTTCAAGTGATCTTAAAGCATTAACAGCTGTAGGTTTATATCTGTTAGAATAGTCTAATCTAGAAAACTCACCTTTGATTTCTGCACCTCTATTTACAAGTGTATACCATTCTGAAACAGCGATATTTCCCCAATGAGACACTTCAATTTCTCTAACAACTTTAGTAAAATAAGGGATTGCTTTAGGGTTTTGATAATGGACTTGAAATTTTATCGCACTGAATTCTTTTATTAATGTTGATGGACCATAAATCAAGGATTTACCTTTTATATCGTAAGGGACATCACTTGGTTTTGTATATGATTCAATTTCAGATGTTGGGAATTTTACAATTGTTGTTGAAAATTCTGTGGTGTAAGGGCTTGGGTAATGGATACTATCAGAAAAGACCATAAGTTGCTGGTCGAAAATACCGATTTTTTTAGGGAATGGGGTCATTTTCTGAGCGAAATACTCTTCGATAATAAGATTCGCTTCGGATTTTGATGTGATTCCCCTTGGTACCAAGACTTTATAAATAATAAGATTCGCTTCGGATTTTGATGTGATTCCCCTTGGTACCAAGACTTTATAAATTGCATAATCTCCTGAGAATTCTTGGAACTCAGCTTTAAGTAAATTGTGTGGCTCATCCTTTAAATATGCTCTAATATTTGACAGCTTATCTACATTGTCCTTATACATTGCATGGAAATATTTCGACACTGTTGATTGGAGTTTGTTTTCTAATCTAATGTTATTGATAACAGATGTATAATGGCCAGTCAAGTCAATTTCACGATTCACTTCGATGTTAACAAAACTGCTGCTGTCAATTGCAAGAGCTACTGCTACCATCAAAATCCACATTTTATATAATTTATACACGCAAAACTTAAACTTTTAAAGGTGTTCTAATGTTGCTTTGTTAACTTTTAAGAAATAAAAATATTGAATGGATAAGAGATAAGATGATTGAAATATATCATGAATGTTTTGAAAGGTTTTTTTATGTGAAGGTTAGAATTATTTTTCTGTACTGTAGACCCTTATCTAAACTAAAAAAAAAAAAATTCAGTAATAGTACTTCAAACAAAACTAAACTCCAAGAAAGCATCATAAAAAATAAACACACTGGTCTTTTATTTTTCTTAGACAAAATAATCAGCATTAATTTCCTGCAAAAAGCCAGAAAAAACTTGAACTTGATATAATTGTCACCTGACCTAATTTTAAAAAAAAATCAAAATTCCAAACAGCATTACCAAACAAATATCAATTTTTTTTGTGTTCATCCAATATCTTTCTAATACATAAATACTTCAATCATATCTAATACTCTCAAAATATTTTTCTTTATAAACATCAAATAACCAAAAAAATATTCTCCTTAGCCATAATATTTTATATTGTACATAAGTTATAGATTTTATAAAGTAATAAAAGTTTATTAGGAGATTTAAGACAAAATTTCGAATTTATGATTGATGATTTTAATATTTTTTTTAANAAGACAAAATTTCGAATTTATGATTGATGATTTTAATATTTTTTTTAAGATAGAAGTTATAATGAATTTTTAATGATTTCATGATAAAAAATATATAAATAATGGGAAATGCATGTGGCAAGCCGCAAAGTCAATGGAAATTATCTCAAGAAATGCTTTTAAATGTTTCAAAGATTGATAAAGGAGTGCTTATGAGTAAAGCTGAAGATGTTTTAGATAATGATGAGGTTATGGAGATTATAGATAGGTCTAAAGAGCTTTTAAAGGAAAATGATGCGAATTTCCAAGCGCATTTGAATTTAGGAATATGCTTGTATTTTATTGGATACTATGAAGCAGCTGAAAGCCATTTAATAAAAGCTAGGCGGCTTGCTAAGTCATTTGAAAGTTCTTATTTACTTGGATCATTATGCTTGTTTAAAAACAACTTCAAAGAAGCCCAATCTTACCTCAAAAGCTGCATTAGCGAAGTCCCTGTTCTCTGTGGCTACATCAAACTAGCCGAAGTCCTTCTAAGAAGAAGTAAATTTTCCGAAGCCAGAGAAGAAATAAAACAAGCACTTAAACAATTCCCACACAATGCTGAATTAATAACAATTCTCGGTATGACTTACCTTCCAACTAACTTATCTAAAGCAAATAAATATACCAAACGTGCCAAAAAAATCGACCCACTTCTTTTCCGCCCATATATAAATCTTGCCGAAATCCGTAAAGCTCAAGAAAAATACGATAGTGCAATCCATTACTATCAAAAAGCTATTGAACGCGGAAATCAAACACAAAAAGGTTTTGCTCAATTACTTCTAGCTTCATTATATTTTGAAACAGGGGGTTTAGAACAAGCAATAACTTATTGTAAAGAATCTATTCTAAGTAACCCAAGTCTAGTTGAAATAATGAAAAACAAAGGTTTTAGTTTTATATTTGAAGACAAAGATATAAGAAACTCTATAGAAAACATAATCTTAAAAGACTTCGACCCAGCAATATCATGTTTAAAACTCCTTTATAAACGTAATAAAGAAGAAATCCCTGTATGTTACTTTTTAGCATTAGCATATCATGAGATAAACGAAATCCAAAAAGCTAAACATTATTATAAAAAAGTGATACATTTAAATCTAGAAAGAAAAACAAATGATCTTAATAAACTTTTTGCATCAAGAGCTGAAAGTATATTAAGTAATATGGTTGAAGTTAATCATACTAATATTATGCCTATAGAAAATTTAGTATATATTGAAAATATAGATGATAAAATTCAAGAAAATGAGAAATCTAATGAAGAAGATGAAGCTGAAGAGATGCTAACAGTTGAAGGAAATTATCCGAATTTTAATGAAAGTATTAAGCCTTTAGATATTGCAGATGATGGAGTATGTATGATGTCTGCTGTTAAAAGTTCGGATGTGAGGAAAACGAATGAATATTTTCATTCACCAAATAAGGAATCACAAGATAAAGAGATGGCAAGTTATGAGGGTAACACAGTGATTGCAGGTGTGACTAGTGAGAATAATAGGGTTTATCCTGGTAAGAGGACGAATACATTGAGGCAGTTTGCGTCCAGTGCTGACCCTGAACCGGGTAATTGTCTTATTTTCTAATGACTAATGATTATTAAAGAGTTTTTTTGAGGAGAATTTTGCTTGATGTAATAAAATTGTCAGAACTTTATTTGGATTTGTTGCTATATGATTATTTCCACAATAGTTTATTATAAAATTCTCATAAATCTCTTATATCCAAATTTTGATATTAATAATTAACACAATCTTATCACCCCCTTATCCCTTTAACATTTTTCTGAGCTTTCTTATTATTTTCTCCATAATTTTCCCCATTAACACCCTTTAATTCACTTTTCAACTGAACAATAATATCTTTTTGCTTCTTCCTTATTTTCTCCGATTTCTCAAATGCAATTATCAGTTTATTATGTTCATCTTGTAGATCTTTTTGCTTCTTCCTTATTTTCTCCGATTTCTCAAATGCAATTATCAGTTTATTATGTTCATCTTGTAGTTTATTATAATTACCCTTCATCTCTTCTATTTTAAAATGTTTTTTTTTCGTTATTTCCAAGTCTTTTTTTATCTTCTCATCATTTCTTTTACCTTTAGTACTCATCGCTCTTGGCCGGTCTAGTTTTTTTCCATTATTCCTCCCTTGTGCAGGTGATGGAGTAATACTTCTTTCAAGTTTTATGATTTCCTTCTCAGAATTTTCAATGTTTTTAAATCTATCTCTAGATTTTCTCATTTTTCCACTACTCGATATAGCTTTTGGGGTATTTTCATTTGTATGTTTTTGTAAATGTGTGGATTTTTCATAAGATTTCAAGGGTATTTCAGGGTTTTTTATCAGTTTAGCTTCTAAACTCGCTAGTTTTTCTTGTAAGCTTTTAAGTTCAGAGTTTATTATTCGAGATTTATCGCTATGGGAAGGAGTTTTTGTTTTTTTTGGGATTTCTCTATAGGATTCTTCGAGCTTTTTGCTTAATGTGTTTTTTGTTGGAGTTGTTTGTGAGATACTTTCGATTGACTCTTGGAGGGTATCAAGTCCTCGGTCAAGGATTGAGTGGAAGCGCCGCTCTTGGCTTGGAGAAAGTTCGATACTCATATTTATAAATCTTCAGCCCGCTTGATTGAAAATGATTTTTTTTTTTTAATATGATATTTTTATATACGAAATCACGCTGGGTATCAAAATTTTATACCAGAAATTTTTTAGTGATATTTTATGAAATCAAGTTAAAAATTATAAACATAAATGATGATTTAGTTATATATAAAATTACCCGTATTATATAATATAATCCTAAATTATTTCATATACACTAAGATTCATAGGCTATATCATCATCGCTTTATTTCCTTATCTTCTTTAAAAAAAAACCCATAATCGTTTAACACTAAAATTTTCCATACAAATCAAGAAAAATCACCTAACTTAAAAGCCCTAAAAAATAATGTCTTCATCCTTAACTTGAGCAAGCATAGAATCAGCATCTTCATGATGTACTCCTTGTTCCTGTTCAGCTTCTCTTATCAACCTAGCTTTTTCCATCTGCTTCTTTTTGTTTTCCTGTACCTTCTTAAGCATGAAAAAATCTTCTCTTTCCATTTCATCTAATTCACGTAAAATATAGTCAATAAACCCTTGAAAACGAGGAATAACCACATTTTCTAAAGCATTCACACGACGACTTGTAATCCTAATCACATCATCAAGTGTATGATAAGAAACTTGAAGACCTGCAATTTTCACAAGTTCAGTAAGAAGTTTAGAGAATTCAGCTTTAGTCTTTTGAATACTTGTACCTCCACCAGTTATACCAAGTTGCCTTGTTGGATCTTCAATTTCCTGATGTTTTGATTTGAATTTCGGTAAATAAATACCACCTTTGTGCTTTAGTATTAATTCAACTTGACTAGAGCTTCTTTTTACGGTATCAGCAAGGGTTTTACCGAAGTCCCCAGCGCCCCATTGAGCTTCGGTTAGGAGGTAGACAGATGTGATCATCATTTTTCCAATCTTTTTTTTGGTTTTTATCAATTTAGCCATGACAGAACTGAATTCTTTTTTAAGACCCTCTAGTTTTCTTTTAAGCAATGAATGACCTTTTGATGCACCTTGCAATTTTCCTTTCCACATCTGCAGCTGGCTTCTATTGGCAACTACTCTGGTAGATGACATTTATATCCATGAAAAGATCATAAAATTGTACTCCTATCCTAAGCTCTGAGATATTAATTAAATCCTTTCAAAATTCCAACTAATCTAAAAACAAAATTCATATAAACATCCCTACCTTATAATATAAATAACATAATAAACAAATAAATGTTTATATCTTTTAATCTATTAAATAAAACATAGAGAATATAATTTGAATACATTTTCTCATCAAGCAAGAAACAAAATTGAAGATAAGATTAATCAAATCATGCCAGTTTCTATACAAATCCTTTTATACCTGTAAACTATATTAACTAACCTCTATAAAACAACACCCTAACACCACATTTTTCAATCTATATCTACAACTAAACATAAACAAAAATACTAATTTTATAATACAAATCCCTTCCCCTATTATTATCCATAAATTAAATCCAAATTCTTAATCTTGATCGCTACTACCACTAATATCCCCACTATCATAAATTCTTTCTCTAGTCACCGCTCTTGAAGGTAAAGTTTTCTCATAAAGCAAACTCAAAACCCTTTCCTGTGATAACATCAGCTCAACAATTTTCTCCCTATCTTGTGGGGTTAATTGTATACCTTTTCTTTTACTTTCTGGTAAGTCTTGAGTTTTTTCAGTTTTAACTTCATCAACACATTGTCTTAATATCTGTTCTAACTCAGTCTTATTCTGTAATTCTCTCGCATAAGCATTTCTTACATTTTTAAGGTTTTTCCTTTCATTATCTAAAATTCTTTTAAGCCTTTGGATTATAAACTCATATCTAGTTGGATCATCAGCTTTCATATCTCTACCAATAGAATATGTTGATGTTGTTCCTGGTTTTTTCCCTGGGAATATTGAATTTGATATAGATCTCTGTGGTGTAAAAGTTTCTTTTGCTGTTTCTTTGTATTTAGCAATTTCTTCACTTAAAGCTGCATTTTCATGTTTAAGTGCGACGATTTCCTTAAAAAGAACATCACGGACAAGTTGTTGACTTTCAAATTCTTTTTGTATTTTATAGTTTTCTTCTTCTAATTCATTGTTTTTTGATACTATAAGTTCCATACTTGTTTTCATTAATTCAAGTTCTCTAGTCAGTTGTGATTCTTTTTCTGCATAATTCCCAACACCCTCAAGTTTTTTTTTCTTTTCAAGTTCTAAGTCTTTAGAAACTTCTTTCATCTTTGAATTAAACTGACGTCTTATATCTTTTTCTTGTTCCGCAAGGATTTGAGAAGTTTTTTTTTGTATTTGTGATACATTATCTAGTATAACTGTATGTAAACCTTCAATTTTTCGCACATTTCTATTGTATTGATCCTGTGCTGAACCATTGTAATTTGATCTTGCTCTTAGTTCATTTTCATATTCAATTAGGGTTTTCCGATATTCTTTTTCCCTTTTGAGATAGCGTTCTTCTCTTGCTTCCATATCATGCATCATTTGTTCTCCTTTGTCTTTTTCTGATTGGATTAGTTTTTTGAGGTTTTCTATTTTTTGATCTAACTCGCTTGTCTTGACGTTTGTGTCTTTTTTCTTTTTTGCTGAATTCGATGTTGTGGGTCTAGATTCTTTGGATTGGTCTAAGTATTTGGCTTTTATTTTTTTGAATGAACGAAGCTCAGGTGTGCTTTCTATGAGCTTTTTTTGAATTTCCTGAAGTCTTTTTAGAGCTTGAGACTCAAATTCGGCCATTTGATTATTATAAAAAGTTACTAAATAAGATTGTTTGGATTATATAATTTTTTTGGATTTTTATTAAAGCATAAGGGAGAATATGAGAGGTTTTAATTTTTGTTACTTTGAAGGTTGTGGGATTTTATGGGAAATTTCATGTTTTCAGCATAAAAATCAGGATTAAAAACTTTAAGAGAAGTTTGTCTTATGTTTTTGAACTTTATGATATATAATATTTTAGGATATATTATGATTTTATTTTAATATAACTTTTTGATGATTATTTTGCTTAGTTTATCAATCATCTTTTAAGATAAGTATTTCTTTATCACATTATACACTAAAACAAATGATATTTTGATTAAAAAAATATACAACTACAACAAAAATATTTTGCTATTATGATATATAATTACTCTATATTAGCAAATATATCATAAACTCAATCATTAACCTTGGCCATAATTCTCATAAATCAGCAACTTCATATCAAACTATCATAATTTATTTTTATTAAAACTATTTCAAATAACATTCATAACTGTCTTTTCTATACAATAATCACATAATCAAAATTATATTACATCATTACAAAAATCCACCATATCAAGAATTCCCCAACCTAAATCTTTTCTATTTTCCCCCAAATTATAATCAAATACTTTAATGGGAGCTAAGAAGAAAGTTAAAAAAGGGAAGGGAAAAAATATCTCCCAAATATTTATGATGTGCCTAAAGTCCCTGACGAACCACGTAAAGCAATTCCAATCGTCAAAGTCAATTTAAAACTAGCTAATCCTATAAACTACCCAATGGAGTTCCCATTATCCATTCCAATCAGCACAAAAATTATGGCAATAATCGATAAAATTATCGAACTTCATGGTGGTGCAGCTAACAACATAACCATCTGTTTGCACAAATTCCGCCCAGAAAATTCTCTATCCCCAACATCTAGTTTAATGGAACTTGGCATAACCCAAGAAGGTGAAATTAATATGTACTACGACTTTAGACCTGTTTCACATCCTTTATTATCTTAATATTATAACTTAGATTTACTTTAATATCTGAAGTTTTATATACCGACAGATTTTTTATATATGTCATCTGTGTAGAATAAACTTTAAAGTGTAGGATTTAGTATTAAGAATTGGATGTAAATATATAAAAATAGATATGGATAAGTATGGATTTTATGTAAGAGTTTCTTATTGTGGCTTTTTGTATTGACGATTTGGGTTTTTTGAAATAGTTTCGAGGCAATTTTAGATTTTTTTTTGGAGTCTTGTATGGGTTTTTGAGTTTCTTCAGATGTTTTAGTGATTTTTCTTTTGGTAGAATAAGTTCACATGCTCTGTTTGTATTTTATAATATAAATGGAAGACTTTGTTTAGATATTTTAACCACTCTTGTTTAGGAGATATGAGTTTTTTAAGAATTTTAAATATAAGAAGTCATGAGATATGTATGAGTTTAACATTTAATTACAAAGAGTTAGAGGTTGATGCTTTTGCGGAGGATTCTTGGGAGGTCGGCGTTTGGGAATTCGGAGTGTGGAGAAGCTTGAGGTGAAGGTACAGATTGTGGCCTGTAATTTTTTAAAGTTGTTGAAGCGGCTCTTTGACGTTTTTCTAAAATTGAAGTCTCTTGAAATCCATTCATTAAAGAGTTTAATAGCCTTTTAAGCATATCATAAAGTTCCATTCTTGTATATTTCTCATTACGATAGATAACTTGTGATGGGGTATAAGTTAAACAAGCTATTTTAAATGCGTTTAATACCACTGAACTCTGTCCAGTACATGAAATACACTGTTTATCTAGACCAACTATAGCTTTTCCAGGTTTGGGTGCACCTTTCATAGGTTTGCTTTCCTTATATCCCATCAAAGATATTGATTCTCTATCAGATTCATCCTGCATTTGTAAAGCAATAGCCATACTGCAATACTCCACCATCGTGGCAAATTTCCTAGAAATCAAATCATTAGCTTCTGTCATAATCATATACTGTTGTTTGGTTTCTTCAAGTTTATCCTGAACAATCTTAAGTTCAGATTTAAAATCATTATTTTCCCTTTTCCTGTTATTTAACTGTGAATTAGTTTCATAAAACACTTGCTTAGTCATCATCTCCAAATCATGGATTTTTTTCTGTGTCTCTTTAAATGTTGAAGCTACTGAGTCTTTAAAAGATGTTATAATAGAACTTATCTGATTACTATGTGTATTCATAACACTATGTAAAGATTCTAAATCTAATTCAGTTGTCTTCATAAAACCTTCGAATTTTTCTGAAAATTCTTTTCTCAGTTCATCTTTTGCAGCATTTATCATAGGAGTATAATCAATTTGTTCTGGTATAAAAATTTCTGACCCGGATTCTGAGTTTGCGTTTGATTCTGAATGGGATTGTGATATGTTAGAGGAACTTTCACGAGATTTACTAAACCAACTATCAGCATCACTTCTTTTTTTTATTGTTAATACAGGGTTTATAGAAGAGATTTCAAGGATTTCTTCTTTTTTTGGAAGGATTTCTTCGAATGCGATGCTCCTTTTTCTTGATTTTGGGATGCTTTTATTGTCTGCTTTTCCTTTTATAAACTGCAATGCTGGCCGAACAGTATCTTCAGCGTCTAGTATAGATTTTCTTATTGTTGGCCTTTTTTTTTTCTTTTTTACTTCAGAAGTTTCTATTATTTGGATTTTTGGAACTTCCATTCTCATGATTTCTTCTGCTTGTTTCCTTATTCCATCGATTACTGTATCAACTGCTCCGTTATCGTCGTTAGTATGAATAAGCCTTTCTAGATCATAAATAGCAATATTTTTTAGTATAGTTATGTCAGTAAAAATTTTGTATAGTGGTTGAGTAATTTTCAAATCGTTTTTCACATTCGCTACTTCTACTTTTTTCATATCTTTCTTCAACACATTCACCGCTTTTTCCATTTTCAAAAGTTCTGAGTTCTGTTTAATCACTGAATTGCGTACATTTTCGAAATTTATAGACGCTTCATTTCTATTAAAATCAATCCTATCATTTAAAGATTTCATTCCACTAGTATGATCATTAGCCTGATGTTGAATCAATGATGTTCTCGAATCTATATCAATAATCTCAGCTTCAAGTTTCCTAATTTTCTTATAAATTTCTTCAGATATGACTTCAGCTCTTGTTAGACGTTCTTCATTATTAGTAAGTTTATCCCGGTATTCATCTTTGAATGTCGCTAATTTTTGTTCGATTTCATATTTGGCGTTCATAATATTATGAGACATTGCAGTGAGGTCATTTTTCATAGTATATCTCTGATGTTCAAGTACTGAAATTTCTTCCTTCATAGATTGATTTGATTCTGAAATTACATAGACTTCAGCATGAATTTCTTGTTTTTCTCTAGTTAGTTTGGAGTCGATTAGGTTTTGTGCGGCGTTTAGTTCCATGAATCTTCTTCCGAAATCGTCTAAAATACTTAGTTTGCTTAGGGTTTTTGATTGAACAATTTCCATGTCTTGGATTTTCATTGACATTATTTCTACTGTATGGGCAAGTTTCCCTAAAACTTCAGCTGAATCAGTGGATCTTCTTATTGTTGGTTCGATTAGATCCAACATGACTGACCTGACTTTGTTTTCTATTTTCAATAAATTCGCATCGTCCATTATTAGTTTATGCCATTTGAAAATATTGACGATCGAAGTTTAAGATTGTGATAGTTTTGGTAGGATTTATGTGAAGAATATGAGATAAGGTAATATATGATGAGGAAGGGTTTTTGAATTTTTATTATGGAGATTATAAAGGATGGAGGGATGGAAAATAAAAGATTTTTGAATGTAATTAGATGATTGATTTGTAAGTTTTTTTTATGGTATAGAGATTTGTATAGAGTTTATTAGATTTTGTGTAGAAATTTTGTATTTTATTTAGGATAGTGATTTTGATATAATAATAGTTTTTTCAGTTATAAAGATTATGGCTTTCCTTGATGATATGGTATTTATAAGTTATGCTTTGATATTTTTTAATAGGATTTCTTGTAAAAGGTGTTAAAACTTTCATTAAATCAAAATCTCAACAAACTACTTTTTATTAAAAAACCCCACAAAATCCAAAAAAAGTCATAAAATCATCTAAACTTTTCATCCTAGCATCCACAATTTTTTCTCCCTCTCTCCAAAAGCTAAATCCCCTTAATTTCCTAGTCCATCTTAACAAATAATAAACAGTTATTTAAATGAGTTCAAGAAAAGTGAGAGGACCACGAGTAAAAAGGCTTGCAATGATTAGTCCTTCAGACCCGACCTTGTCCAGAGAAGAAATTGCATACGCCAGAGAGCATTTTGACAAATTCGACCCAGAAAAGCGAGGAGTTATAGACACTGAAGAACTGCCAAGTCTCCTCAGGCACATTGGTTTTTACATGGAAAAAGATCGTCTAGACAAGTATTACATCATGTTTTTCGGATATGGATTAAATACCATGGACCCAACCTTATCATGGGAAAGATTCATATTACTATATAGCATGCTTATGAGAAATCAATTACCTGTAGAATCCATATAGATATTTAGACTCAGACTTATATCACAAAACCAAGAAGCAGATTATATTAAATATGCTCAAAGAGCATTAGAAGATGCTATTAATATATTCTCAGAATTCGATAAAGATGCAAGTGGCTATTTGGATATGATTGAATTGAAAGTTTTACTATCATGCTTAGGAGTCAAAGAAACTATTGATTATGATGAATTTGTGGAAAAACAGTTTGAGATACTTGATAAGAACAATGATGACAAAGTAGACTTTGATGAGTTTGTTGAGTGCTACAACAACTTAATGGATTTAATTTAGTTCTTTTCTTTACAATGTATTAATTGTGTATATTTTTTATAGATAAAAAGTAAAATATAAAATTTAAAGGTAGTTTTAAGTTTTATCAGTAAATTACATGAGAGTTTTAGGAATTTTGTATAAGATAATAAGTTTTATTTAGTATAAAAATCAAAATAATTATCTAAACTTTAATATCAAATCTCATAACTATGATTAAAAACATAATAAATTCCCCCTAAAATTCCGATATTCCAAGATTAATTATTATCAAGATCTTCTGCCTTATACATTTCTCTAATACTCGTCGGCATTCTGTCAAAGTTATGCATAAACGCTGTATAAGTCTGTTGCGAAGGGAACACAAAATTATCTTGAACCCCCTTAGGACATAGTCTATAAAGGTTCCACATGGCAAATTTTATCTTCTCTTTAAGTTCTACCTTTTCCTCACTAATCGCCGAGTCATCAATTTCCAAACTATCATNTTTTCCTCACTAATCGCCGAGTCATCAATTTCCAAACTATCATCATTAAAACTGTCATTTTTCTGTATATTCAAATACCAACTAACCCTAGAAATTGCTTCAATAAACTCAACAAATCCCATTTCCGTATGTTTTTTTTGGAAAATCTCATCTTGCTGCATCATCATTGACTGGGCAAAACATACATCAATTTCCCTTAATGGTAAATCTTTAGGTATCAATTTCCCATCACAACATAACTGTCTAAATTCTTCCAAACACATAAACGGTTTCTGTCCTGGAAGAGCCTTCCTCCCTGAATACACTTTAAAAATGCTATTCAAAATAGGTTTATGGGCTTTTAATACAACATCAATTTCTTCATTTAAATACTCTTGAGTTCTCCAAATATGACTATCATGAATAAACAGTCCTTTTTTAAGGTTTTCTTCAAACATTTTCTCTAAAGATTTTGGAATACTATCATTAAGCTTATTCCTCACATATCTATCATAAGCTATTCTTACAATAATTTCAATAAACTCATGTCGGACAAGGGCATTCCAAGGATTATAAGGTTGTCTTTCATCTTTTGGAGCTTTGACTGCACTCCAGTTAACCCCAAAATCACTAGTTTGATAAAAGTCATCAAAAATTTCGCATTGATTAAGAAAATCAGTTAAAACATTACTCCCAATAGCAAAATATTCTGTAGAACTTTGCGACCCTAAATAACGAAATGTTTCCATAAGTTGTCTATAATATTTACGTAATACAATCTTTAGCTCATTTTGCTCATTTGGTTTTATCCAAGATGATAATCTTGATTGAGACCAATCGAAATCTAAACATTCGTTTATGAGTTTATCATCAAGAAATTTGTAATCTTTAAATATAGATTTTGAAATATCCCATTTTGATGGCCCGGTTGGGATTTCGTATACAGGATCATATTTTGAATTTTTTATTCTTGGTAATGCGATATAGTATTTTGTATAGTCAAATGGTTTTTCTGGAATTAGTTTTTTGTTTACTATGTGGATTGATAAGAATTGGGTGTTGTTAGAGAAATGGATTGCTTTTGATAAGGGTTTTGGGAGATCGAAGGATTCATATTCGCGGGATTTCATTACGCAATAGTTTTTGCTGAAGAAAAACTTGTTATCACCTGGAGGTAGCATTCGGGTTATCTCGTATCGTTCTTCAGAAAAATCCATTATGTTAGGTTCGTAGTCATCGCATTCGAAATGAATAAAAATTTGCCCATTTGGAGAACTCCCTGAACTGTATGGATGCCAATATATAGTTGTTTCAACCCAATTTTCACATATCCAACAATTCGATTTCGGCCTGTGCTTTTTATTTTTAATAGATTTAGATTCTTCAAATATCCTACATGTCAAATGTGACTGTTCAATCGTCAGTGACTTGCTTGATTTATGCACAAACCCTTTAGAATCAATATACCCATCATTTCCTAATAGATGCAAACCATAAATATTATGGTTTTTATTAAGACCATCTGCCACAATCTCACATTCTTTTTCATTAAGATAATTACACGATAAATCAAGATGAGCCAAGCCTTGAACCAAAGGTAAGAGGTCTGAAATTTTTTTAATTTGGCTCGGGTCTTTATTTTCTCCTATAGAATTCCATGATAAATCAAGTTCTTTAAGACTATCATTTTTACTAAGGCCTTCAAATATAATCAAAGCTCCAAAATCTTTAAAATTATTCCAATGAAGGTCAAGTTTTTTAAGATATGGATTTTCTATAAGCATTTTCTTTATTGCTACTGCAGCTATACGTCCTAAGCTATTAAGTGCAAGACCAAGAAATATCAGTGTTCGATCATTCCATAATGCATCACATATTTGAACTACCTGACCATCGCCTAAGTTTGTATTTTCTAAATTCAGATACTTTAAAGAAGATTTTTTTTGTATTATCTTTAGTAAGGCAGGTGTTGTTTTTATATCAACTTTATTACTTTTTAAATTGAGTTCTTGTAAAGAATGTGATGATATTTTTGAAACTATGTGATGTGTTCCTCGAGGGCTTAGGCAATTGCTTCCAAGGTTAAGCCTTTCGAGATTTTTTACTTTTTTTATTCCCTGGGCGAATGCTTCTGCGTAGTTGTCTCCAATACCAAAATGCCTGAGATTAAAATCTGAAGTTGTTGGCCGAGCTAGACCTAAAGGTATAGGGCTGAGGTTTTTTTTCCTGCATTCATTTAAGTAGGCTGAATTTACAGTGTTTTTAGGGGCTTTCTTTTTACTATTGTGCAAAGTTTTCATAGAATTGAAAAATTCCATTCGAGTTTCTGCACAGGTTGGAGAAAGTGAAGAAAACTGTTTAAGATCGTTTTTATCCTGAGATGCTCTTGGACTGAAAATATGATCATCAAAATTCAAATGCTCATTATCAGCAGATGAAGCTTTTGTAAGACTCTTAGAATTCTCATACTGCTTGTTTGAAAGAATTATAGGGATTGTCGGATGCGATCTTATGCGCATTTTTTTATTAAGCATGGTTAAAAATTATGGTTTATAAGTTGATAATTTTTGTTTATATGTATAATAAAGTGAATATAATCAAAGGTAATAGCAATATCTTTAGCAATAAATAAGAGATGCTTTCCTTGCATTTATGTTATTTAAAGGTTCTTCTATAATTTAATCAGAAACAGCTTTGCGTAAGAGTTCAAGATTTTATCGTTCTGAATTCAACAACAATTTTTTTTAGTTTTTAAGGAATATTTTATACATTTTTAGCAACCAAACATGCTTACCATTTCTTTTAGTTCCTAGCTTATGTCTATTAACTATAAATATCAGCAGAAAACAGTTTTTTCATAATCCATCCCTATAAAATAATATTTTTTTAATCCAAACCTTGAACAAAGTATTTATATTTTCTAAAAAAAATATTGTAATCCAAATAAAACTATAAAAATCGTTTATAAAATTTATAAAATGAATAACATAATCTTTTTTACTTAATAATTATTGTTGTAAGCATCATGGTAAAAAGCCTTTAAATAATGTGAAAATATAAAAATGCATGGTTATGATTTGTATAATAAAATATCATAAAAATCCTCCTATAAAGATTAAATTTATAATTTTTAGCGTGAAAAAAGTAAGGTTTTTTGTGGTAATTTTTTTAATAAAGTAGCCATAATTTTATATTTTATTTGGTTTTGATTAGGGAATATTTATTTTAAACATTGTTTATATGATTTTTTTGTATGCAAAGTTAGAGTATAAATAAAATACTGAAATTGCTGAAATATGATTACTAAGAAAAAAATCTGTAAAATAGATAGATTCCTACAATCTTTGAATATCCGCTAATAATACTTTAATTATTGCTATTGAGGTTTAAGCCTTTTGTTATCTTATTGATAATATTATTATAATTACAATAATTAGACAGTTTATTCTTTTCAAAATTATTTTTATATCATTCTTAACCTAACAAAAAATCAAAATTTTATTACTATCAACTCTACAAATTTCATATTTTCCCATCTCGCTTATCATTCAATTGCACACATCATATCTAGCACCCAAAAAACTGTTCCTAAACTCCAAAAAAACTTCCATCTCTTTCTTCATCTCATTTAGTCTAATATACACAAGAAAAATTTCCCAAACAGACTCATACCAAAATCCTACTGCCTTTATGTTCTACCTCTCAGCAATGGATGCTATAAATGGTGGCACGCCTGAAGAAGACTAGAAAGATGAGAGGACATGTGAGTATGGGTCATGGTCGTATCGGTAAGCACCGTAAACATCCAGGTGGCCGAGGAAACGCAGGAGGACTTCATCATCACAGAATCTTATTTGACAAGTTCCACCCAGGTTACTTTGGCAAAGTTGGCATGCGAGTATTCCACATGAAAAAAAATCCTTCCTGGTGCCCTACAGTGAACCTTGATACAATCAACAGCCTTTTGACTCAAGATGAATTGAAAGCCAAAGAAATACCAGTTGTTGATGTGGCCAAACATGGTTATTTCAAAGTACTTGGCAGAGGTACTCTGGTTAGACCTGTGATAGTCAAAGCTAGAATATTTTCAACAAAAGCTGAAGAGAGGATTAAGAAGCAAGGAGGGCAAGCAATATTATCTGCCTAAATATTTAAGTAGATTTTTAGGTAGGGCTCTGGAGAGCATAAATGGGATACTTTACGACATTGATTTATTTTAATAGTGAACTACATTATGCTGAGACTAAAGGGCTAAAAAATTGTATTTAAATGATATCACAAAACTCCATCCACCTTTAAAACTCCAAAAAAGCCCATCTCCTAAAAACTCCCATCTCATATACATATCATTATAAAAACTTATATCTTTTCCTAGCAGGTAAAAACTGGGGTTTTTTCTCTTTCAAATACTTAAAATGGTTTTCATAATCCTTGTTAACCCCAACAAAATGTTTTTGGGCCAAAACCCCAGGTAGCTTATTCTTATCATTTTTATCATAAAACGAAGCAAGGCTTTCATCAACACTACAAGCATTAGAAACTATCATTTTCTGTTTTAAATTCTTCAAACTCATAGTTTTTTTCGCATTTTCTAATCTTAAATTCTTAAAAAAAATCATCGGTATAGAAACAGCTTTTTGATGTACATTACTCTTGATTTTCTTAGCTAAAACAACACCATAATCAGTAGACCGAGTATGTAAATTACGTTTATTTATGAGTTTTGGTGATTCTAATTCTGCATCTGTTATTTGTTGAAATGTCATAGGTTTAAATTCACGTCTTCTGACAACAGGAACTGCTTTACCTAAAAATTTACGATATGCTTTGAATGTATCTGGAGGATCTTTATAATGGACTGGAGGAATAACTTCAGCTACATGAACTTCTTGCTTTTCATGTGGGGATTTTAGAAAAGGTGTATCACTAATACTACTTTTTTCAGAACTTGATATATGTGCTTGCTTTTCATGTGGGGATTTTAGAAAAGGTGTATCACTAATACTACTTTTTTCAGAACTTGATATATGTGAACTTTTACTTGAGAGGCTGGTGTTTGAGATGTTAGCTTTTTCAATAAGTTTTTTGAACTTGAAAGTTGTTGTGTGAATTGCGTAAACTGGGGTGTTTTTAAAAGGGTTGAGGTCTATGAGGTTTGTCATTGTTGGATTTTTTTATTGATTAAATTATAATAAAAGTGGATATTTTTGATTTTGGGTAGTCCTGGATGATTAAATATAAGATGAATTTTGGGAAAAGTGTGGAGATGGGGTTTTGGAAATAGGTAAGATTTTGTGTTGGGATATTAGGTATTTTGAAGCGAAAGGTATATAAAAGGATGATGAAAAAGGTAGGATTTTTGGGAAGCTGTGTTTAATTTATATTTGCAAAATCATAAGCAAAAAAGACTAAAAATGTATGACCTTGCTGCTTTGGACTTAAATCAGAAGATCTTTTCGCAGAAGTATAATTTCCAAGCAAAAAGCTTTACTTCACAAAACAGAATTCTAGAAACAATCTTAAAACTCAAGATTATAACTTAAAAAGCCTCTACAAAAAATTTATCCACCAGATAATCCATGCTTTCTAAAAAATATAATCGATTAATCCATAGTTATTATTATGGACTTTAGTATTTTTAGAGGATTCACAGACACAAAATCCTATCTTACCCAAGATGATCTTTTTGGCCCAGGGTCTTACAGTTATAAAAAGCTCACCAACATCCCATCATGCGATTTTGCCTTATACAAAATCTACACCTACTCCCTTAGTGAATCTTTAGAGAGCCGAAAATTTTTCATAAAAGAACTCTGCAACACAATCGAAGAACTGGGAAATTTATCCATAGATTTCATCGACCCTTTACTTTTTTCCCTAGTAACTTCCCTATAGAGTCTGAAGACTCCAAAGAAATCCAAATCGAACTTGCAGGCCAGTTATCAAATATAATTTCTATAATAAACCAAGTGACTTATATTTAGAATCCTGAAATCCCTACAAAAACTATCATAAATATCCTTGAAATTGCTAGGAAATTAGCTTTAAGCCCTGACCTTGAAATCTCTAAAGCTATGGTTGACAATATTCCTATAGTAATAAAACATATAAATCAAAACAAAATCAACAATGAAATCATAGGAATCGCATTATCACTTGTATTAGATAAATCAAGAGAAGATATAACAATTCTAGGCTTACAAATGGTTAAAAATATCGCAAAATCTATAGGGTCTAGTCTTATGGAAAAATATTTTTATAGAGAAATGTGGGAAATATCAGCTGAAAACTCGTTAGGACTAGCAAAAAGTATGATTGAACTTATAGCTGAGTCTTTTACTTTACCTGAAGCTGAGAGTTTAAAAGCTAAACTTATATCGATTTATATAAAATACTGCGAAAATGATAATTGGAATACAAGAAGATATTGTGTTGGGAATTTTTGTAAGATATTACAAAAAAGCAATAAAGATATGCAGGATTTGTTATTGCCAGTTTATTGTAAAATGCTAAAAGATAAGTCTAAGTGGGTTAAGGAACAAGCTATATATAATTGTAGCTTGGTAATTATATATACGCAAATACAAATACCAGTTGTTATTATGAAAAGTTATTATAAAGCAAAGGAAAATGAGTTTTATTCTGTAGCGTATTATTTTTCTGCAGTATTGCTAACACTTGGAACACAAGCATGGGGAGAGATGAAGAAAGTTTTTTATAAGATTTTGGAAGGGGAATGCAAAAATAAAATATGTTTAATTCATTCGATACATGAAATTGCTAAGATACTTGGGGCGGAGATGTCAGGCAAGGAATTGGTTGAAGTTTTTGATAGATTTCTTGAAGACCCTGAACTTAAGATTGAAGCGTTTAAGAGTTTGCCTAATTTTTTGAGAGAACTTTTTCCTGAAGCTAGAGATAAATACAAGACAATCATCAAAAATATAAGCCGGGATTCAGACTGGCGATACCGTTTTGCCTTTACTTATAATATATGCGAATATATAGGTGTCTATGATTACAATCATATCTACACCAACATATGGCCTTTAGCTCTTGAGCATTGTGAAGATAAAATCTGTACAATCAGATACCAAGCCGCAAAGGAAGTAGCGAAACTAGGAATGTATTTATTATCAAAAAACATTGATTGGAAAAGACATATTGAAATGAGTATAAAAAAATATTCACGCGGATCTGTAGAAAATCGTATTGTTTTTCTAAAAATTGTAAAGAACCTTATCGGGACTGAATTCGCTAAAGATTTTAGCTCAGAAATTGAGATTTTAGCTAAAGATAAAGTGCCTAATGTACGGATTATGTGTGCAGAGGTAGTGAATTATAATAAAGAAGGGATATGGGAGGACTCAAGGATGATATTAGAAGGGGATAAAGAATTAGATGTTAGGTTTAAGTTTGGGAAGATTATTGGATTTGACAACAAAGGGCAGTTTATTACCCCACCACTTATTAGAAATGCACATAATGAAGATATTGGGGGGATTGTGAAATTTAGTCATAACTTGCCGATTAGATCAAATAAAATTTACTACTTTTATAGTAACATGAAATGAAATGCTAAAAATGCTTAGGTTTAATTTACAGATATTATAGGAATTAAAGATTTTATGTTTATATATGGTATTAAAATTAGGTCTCCAGCTTTAAAATGGTAATTTTTATTGTGTTATAGACTATGTCTTCATTAACATATCATTCTGAACATTTAGCCTGGCAACAGAGGGTTGATCAAGAACAATCTCGAGCTTCTAATTTTTATAAAACTTTTAGGGGAAGTCAAGCTTATAATTCTAATATAAGTGATAATAGGCAAATCTTCCCAAAAGCATCTGTTGATGAAAATGAAATTAACTATCGTGTATTAAAGAATACACTTGGAGGTAATAGACTTATAAAGAATACTATTTATGATAGTCCTAAAAGGAAATCTTCATCTAAATCTCCTGAAAAACTTAGAAGACAGATAAGAGAAGCTTCACAAGGTCCAAGTCCATGTTTGGTCCAATTAGAAAAAGATTTGAGACAAACTAAGGATAAATGCGGTAGTGGAAAATCTATTGAAAATAGTTTGGCTTATATAAAGTATCTTGAGGAAAGACTTATCCAAGAAAGGAAAAAAAGAGCTAAAGCCGAGTTTAAGTTAAAAAAATAGTTAATGATGTTTATTTTGAAAGGTTTTAGAATTAAGTTGGGTGTTAGGGTGTTAGATTTTTTGATGTTTTTAGATTTTAAGTTGGCTTTTATATATATAAAGGTAAATTTTTATTATACAGGTTGTTAGATTTTTAATAGAATTATGATGATGGTTTTTTGTTGGCAACTTATTGAATAAATTAAATGCTATCTATAAATATATAATTTATTTTTATAGATATTATAAGTTATCTATAAGATATGATGGTTAAACATCATGAAAGAGTTAATTTTTTATCTCAGATATTCAAACTATAAACATAATATTTTTCGATACCACATAATATTACAATCTACATTCAATATAATTAATCCTTCTAATAAAATTATTTTTTCCTATTAATCTTCATATCATCCCAATCAATAATCCTTATTATAATTCACCTAATTTATTACCATCACATAAAATCTAAACCCATATAAAAAAAAATAACTTACTCTATTTCAAGTATCATAGACAATATTTCATTGTAATACTTTTCTAAAAGTTTATATCTTTTTGTTTTTATAGTTGGTGTTATAAACTCTTCCGAAACCCAAGGTTCAGTTTCAATATAAACTTTAAGTACTTTTTCATATTCCTTAAGCTTATGAACTTTTTCTATAGTAAGGAATTCTCTAATCACAGCAGCCATAAACTCGCTAGTCTTACAAACATTATAATAATCTTCACCTTTCCATTTTGCCATAACATAATATTTATTTGGAACAACAACAGCAACAACTCCTTCAATACGATTGCTCCCAACACAAATTATTTGTGAAACAATACTACATTGTCTATATAAAAGTTCTAATTTCTGTACACAAATGCATTTATTTGATTTGGATCTACTTATATATTCAATACGGTCTATGAATTTTAAAGCTCCAGTTTCTGGAATTAAAGCAACAAGGTCACCAGTTCGAAACCAGCCTGAGCTATCAAGAGAATCTCCAGAGATTCCATAATATTTTCCACTTATAGAGTCTCCTTTAAGACATAATTCTCCATAATAATGTGTATAGTCTTCAATGAACATACCTGTAAAATGTAGTCTCATATCTAAACTCATAAGTGGGCCTCCCACATGCCCAGAACTAATATCATTAGGTAAAGTACATAAACTACAACCTGTACCTTCAATTAATCCATATCCTTCAAGTATATAACAACTTAAATGGATTCTGAGGAATTTTATTATGTCTTTATTACACATAGTTGAACCGACAATCATTACTTTTAAATTACCTCCAAGAAATTTTCTAGCTTTATTAAATACAAGAGTATCCCATACTTTATGCTTTAGTTTACCTGTGTTTTCATAATTTTGTAACTTACTAGCTAAACCTTTTGTATACATAGATTTTGAAATCCCAGTTAGATTATCAACTTCAGTTTTTATCATTGTGTACATAAACTCTAAAAACCTTGGAACTGTTATCATTAAAGTTGGCTTTAAGTATTTAATATCTTGAATGAAATCAATCGAGTCACGAGCTAGGCCAATTTTTCCTCCAGATGCTGAAACTAGGTAAATAAAAATTTTTTCAGTGAGAATTGATAGATTCAAATAACTTAAATATGAGTCTTCAGTAGAAATTTCTTGTGATAGATATAAACAATTTGATAATGTTGACATGAGATTTAAATGGCTTGTTATGCTAAATTTTGGACTATCTGTTGTCCCACTTGTCAGACAGACAAAACATGGATCATGAGCATTTATTATTGAAGCTTCAGCATAGACCTCTTCATGTATCATTTCTTCAAAATGTATCAGTTTAATCCCAGAATTCAAACAAGCCAAAGCTAATTCTTCACTAACCACATCAACAGTAATAATAAACTCTAAACTGATTTCTTTTTTATTTTGCAATTGAACAACTTTTAATATTCTATCAGCTGGACAAAAAAGATACTTAAGGTTAAGCATTGCTGCATATATTCCAAAATTCTCAAGGTTCTCATGTAAGCCAACAGTGACAATTCCTGAGTTCATACACGCGATTTCTATAAAAACCCATTCAATACGACTATTGCTAAAAAACCCCAAAAGTGGTAAAGACTTGCGATATTCGTTCTCAAAAAAAGGGTCAGGAGAAAAATTGCATTTCATAAGAAAAGAAGAGATTTGACTGATCATAAGGAAAGATTTACTATAAGTTAGCCATTGAAAATCGCTATCATAAGTCCATCTAGTGCCAATAAAAGGCCGTGAAGAGTATTTCGATCCTATTTTCCTATATAAAGATTACTGAAAAAGTGAGTAATAAGAATTACAACCCCAGACCGTTGGTGCTACAACCTTTTGTTGTGCATCAGGATTTCTAAGCACCGCTGAGAACTCGATTTCATCACTATCTGGTACACCTACCGTATAAATAACATTTTTGCTCTTACTTCCTCCCATAATTTAACTATAGTTTATTATTAGAGCTTATATTATAAGACATCTAGCACAGCTCATATATCCAATTTTATTTTTTCGGATACTATTTGAACTTGAAAGATTAGCATATTTCGATATATCAGAATCCGTGTATATACTTTTAGGATTCCTTTTTGGCTTTTGAATTAGTTTCGAATGTTTTTCTTTATCATATGGGATTTTGATATCTTTATCAATACACTCAAGTATTATTATAGAAGGAGGATTATTATATAATTCTTGTATTTTCGAATCACTTTTTATGATTTCGTTTAATGGTTTTTCATTATTTGGCGTATTTTTAGTATCGAAATTCTCAGCTTGTTCTAGAATATTTTTTGTTTCTAGAGGGTGTTTTTTTATATCATGATTTATGGATTTTTCTTGTTTTTTTTTAGTAATCGTAGAAAATATTTGAACTATATCATATTTTTCTTTTTCAAGGGTTTTACTTTCACTGTTAGAAAACTGAGTGATTTGGTTACTGGGCATTTTATCATCATGAACCTTTGAATTTATGTATAAAAAGATATCGATTAATGGAGAGTTCTTTAGAGATTTATCATTTTTGGTTAGAGATGATGATGATTCTTTTTCACTATGAATACTTGATATACTTGAGTCATTATAATCTAAAGTTGAGATATTGCAAATTACAGATTCAGTTCCTGAACTACAATAATATGATAAATTAATTTCTGAAGTACTTTCACAGTCTGATAATTCTTCTTTTCGGCTTGAGCTTTTGGACATATTAATTCCCTTATAATAAAAACTATAGCCACAATTGAAAAAATGGGTTTTTGTAAAGAATAAGATTTAGTTGCTTATAAAAATATAAAATTTAAGTTTTCTTTATAATTTGCTTTAGGATTTATGGTTNTAAAGAATAAGATTTAGTTGCTTATAAAAATATAAAATTTAAGTTTTCTTTATAATTTGCTTTAGGATTTATGGTTTTAATTTGAGGTAAGGCTTAGTTTGATGAAATTAGAGGTTTTTAAGGGAAAGCTATGACTTTATAGATATGAATTTTTGTTAGGAGGGTTAAGATTGATAAGAAAGGAATTGATGAAGTGGGGATGCGTGTGTGTATGGGAAGGTTTTAAAATAAAATATTAGAATAAATACAGAATAATCTTCATGCTTTTGTTTAGATTTTATTAAAATCGAATTAGTTTTTTATTATAATTATTAGATGTGTTTTCTACACAGATGCGATATTTTATTTTAGTTGATAGTTTTTAGTATTTTTTATAAATTTATAAGTGAAAATAGTTATTTAGCAAGTCCTTAGTTTATTAGTGATGAAGGTGTTAAAAATATAGATGCAAACTTTGATTTTATTATAAAAATAATATATATACAACAACTAATTTATTGATTCTGATATTTTTCTATCCGCTACAATCGTTTTTTATATCACTGCTTTTTTTAGTTTTTTTCTAATAGTAAATGCTAAATGCAAATATGCTTTTGACTTTATTAAATTACTTTTGCTAGCCAAAAATATAGCCTGATCATTTTTCAAAAAAACTAATTTAATATTTCTCTAATAAAGACTGGAAATTGTTCATAGCAATGCTACAATTTTATCATATGATTTTCTTCTTTAATCATTACCCACTATCAATTTTCATATATAAAATTCATCTTGGAATCTAAAAATTTAAGTTAAAAGTATCATAATTTTTTCCGCATTGCCTTGAATAATACTTAATTGTCGTTGCTATATATGTAAACTTCTTATTATATCCTTTATGATAGTTTATAAAAAATCTTAGAGTATGCATTTTATTGTATTATAGAGTAATGATTTAGTTTACAAGCAAATCCTATTTACAATTTAGTCACTAGTTTTAGTATAGCTTCTAGCTTAGATAATCTAAAAATGATTATACTAAATATAGAACAGGAGAAATTATTGTATCATACATTTGAAATATCTATACTGAAGAGCATCCCATTATATTTAGACTTACTTATTCTCCATAATAAAATTCCATTTATACTAATCTTTATGTTTTCCCCAGAGTAATACTTAGTTCATTATACCTACTTCTCTTTCAGCTTCATAGCATATTAGGCCATATAAAAAACAAAAATAAACTAACTTTCAGAGTATAAGTAATCTTAGCTTAATAAACAAAATATTACGACCCTTAATATTTTATTCCCATTTCCATAAAAAATCGCACTTCGTTCTTCTTTAATCATCAGTAAATTTTTTCTTATTCTTAACTTTCGTCAAATCGTAAAAAATTTATATATTGTAAAAAAGTCTGACCTCCATTTATAATCTAATCATCCTAACTTAAATTTTTGGTTTAGCTGAGTTGAACACTGGGTTTCCTTGTAAATAATTTATCTGGCCAGAGTATAAATATTTTTTTTTAATATAATGTCCAGCAGGGAGTCCAACCGTATTACCTTCACATAAATGATTTATTTGCATAGTTAAAATTCCAACTCCAGGAACTAATCCTGTTTTATCTACATAGTACTTCAATGCCTTTGGCAATCTATCCATATTCTCAAGTAAAAATTCTAAATCATTTTTAACAGGAGGAAACACTGACATAATAAAAGGTTCATTTCCATATTTTCTAGCACGAATATGTAAATTTGATTTAATTTTATCAAACAGTTTCATCACATTAGGATCTACGGGTTTATCACTAGGTACTGATACTCTGCTTCTTGTACTAACATAATAAAAACTATAAGGGCTTATCATAAATCCAAATTGTATAGTGTTTTGATTTGGAAGTATTGTGAATAATAACTGCTCGGTTATATCTGTCATTAAAGAAGTTAAGCCACCCATTCGATATTTTTCATCAACGACTATAATCCCATGACCAGTAAGGTAAGTATTTTCTGGGCGATGATCATTTTCGTTGAGTTCAACTAAGTAGCCTGGACCTAAAATTGCTGAGACTAATTTGTTGGAACCTCTCTCACGAGCAAGCGTCACAATTGATATGGCTGACGTAGGATTAGTGATTAATCTAGCAATATGCTCTTCACTAAAATCAAAATGCGGNGGCTGACGTAGGATTAGTGATTAATCTAGCAATATGCTCTTCACTAAAATCAAAATGCGGGCCGAAGATTGACCTTAATTCTTGAATAAGTCTATCTTGATCGCCATAAGGAAGTCTTCTGAAGTCTTCAATGATTTCGATATATATGTATTTATCGAATTCCTGAAATTTTTGGTTGAATTCTCTTATAGGCTTCAACATTTATTATAACACCATCAATTTTAACCATAAAGATGAAGCTAAATATTTCTATTACTTGGAGATATTGGACAGATTTGATGAAATTTAAGTGAAGCATATATTTATTATACATCTAAAACATAATATCTTTGAATTTTGAAATGATTTAAATTGAAATAATTTTCAGACTAAAGTTTTAATATAAAGGATTTAAGATTATACATTTACATTGTGAAATGGTCATTTTTTATTAAACATTAGGACTATTTTAATATTAATTTATTATAATCCTGACGCTAAAGAAAAGAAACAATAAAAAACTCCTCAACCAAGTAAAAAGTCACATAACCAGCGACAACAAGTGGTTTAACATACCGAATCTGCCCAAAGAAAGAGATCGTAGGACAAACAAACCTTGATCGGACAAGGTTTAAACCATGCCACCTTAACTATCACCCACTTTAACTTTATTATAATTTGTATTTATCAGTATATTTTATTTAAGAAAATATGATTATAAATATATATGCACAATAACTATTTCAGTGATTCTGATATTTTCTATCTGTATAACCGTTTATCATATCAATACTTTTTTTGAAAATCAACTTAAAACTTAAAATTACATGAA